>JAQGCB010001283.1:0-15236 GCA_034698835.1 Protaphorura tricampata | reverse complement strand
CATGTATCCGACACGTTGTGTACAAAACACACGTACAGACGGAGATGAGAGAACGAAAGGAAGTTTACGAGCTCGGGTGAGGAATGAATTGACCTGGCGTGGGAAACTCGTTGCACTTGCAATTCTTAAATGGAAAATATTTTTTTTTTGACAAACTGTCTCAAATGATATTATGAGACGTACCTAGTAATACAAGTAGTTTCAAATTCGCAGGATAAAAATAGATCAATGACCAACTTTCCTTGCAACTCACAAGAATTTAATTTAGTTGACAAGTTCGCACCCTTGCATACACAACTTATCTTAAAATTCATATAAATATATACAAAATATTTTGGAAAAATGGCTTTACCATACCACCCGTTTTACATTTTGAAGAAGGAGCTTCTGTGGTTTTGCAATTTGTGTCCCAAAAAGTTCTTCAAATTTGAAGGTGTTGCACATCACACCTCACAAGACCACCGTTTAATTAACGACCCAAACCACATGTGTAGATATGCTCGACAGAATTTTGGAACAATTTTGCAGTGTCGGTTATGTGAAGTGAATGTGATAGATTTTGACAGTTTTAAACACCATCACGATAATTGCTGTGAAATGCGGGACAATTGGGACGGAATAACACCAGAAGGTAAATTAAGCTTCTTATTCATTTATAATATTAATTATTAATTTATAAAGTTAATACTAGTTTAAATCACGTTGAAGACTAACTATGAGTATTATCAATTTTAGACGTAGACGCCGCCGCTGTTTTGGAACCGTGGGATGGAGTCACACCTCCGGAAGGTTAGAAATATTATTAAAATAAATTACGTGTGTAATTAATACTAAATATTTTTGTATTTTTTTTGCATTAGACATCCCGGCACCTGTGCAACTGCCACCACCTGCACCACCTGAGGATATCCCAATCGTGGACCTGACCCTAAACGAACCTGTTCCAATAGTGGACTTGACCGGTAAGCTATAAAGTGTACTAAGACTTTAATACGAACTGACCCTAAAATCCAAATTTTAGGGCAAGTGGACCTTCAAGTACCCCTGAATTCAGCATGAAATTAGTATTAATTAATAAAATAAGTATTAGTCAATTGAAAAGCTCTATACTAATTATGAGTATTATGACTTTTAGACATAGACGCCGATGCTGTTTTGGATCCGTGGGACGGAGTCACACCTCCTGCAGGTGTGGAATATTTTATTAGATCAAATTACGGATTAAGTAATAATAAATATTTTTGTTGTATTTTAATATATTAGACATCCCGGCACCTGTACAACAACCACCACCTCCACCACCCGAGGACATCCCAATCGTGGACCTACAAGTACCCCAATCGAGTGCAGGTCCATCGGGCAGTTCAACTTCCCAAGATCCAGACAGCGAAGGGCCTCGAGGTAAATTTTGTTTTGGCTTTTGGAAATTTTTTTGAAATGGGCTTTGAAAAATTAATTTTTTTTGAATTTTTTTTAATTGTTTTCATATTTTTTTTGAATTTTTTTAATTGTTTTCATATTTTTTTTCTTATTCGTTTGTATTATTCTAGGTCGTGACAAACGGAATATTTCGACTTTTCAAAAGGCGGTAGAAGCTAGGCGAAAGAAGAAGGCCGACGCACAGAAATTCTTTCTTCAGGAAGCAGAATGCTCAGATTCGGATGAGGAACCTGGGGAGGACAGAGACATGGATGTTCTCTCCCCGACAGGGATTAAAGACACCGAGTCAGAGCCCAGCGATTTGACAGAAGAGAGCGAGGCGGAGAAAACAGGTATGCTTTGTTTAGTTTACATATATTTAAAATTGCACTCCACATATTTCTGGCACAAATGGGACTAAACTACATTACAATTTGACCCAGAAAGACGACTCATCCAAACGGAAGGTGAAATTGCGCAAGAAGAAGTTCCGTCGACTAGTTATAGAGTCGGAGGAGAGCAGCAACGACGAGGACAACCAGATGGAACAGGACCTCAGCCAAAGCGACGAAGACTAGGCCTGACCCAAGCAAATCAAGATCGTCTCCAAGCCTACAAGAACAGGTTTTGTGCTCTTTGTAATATTAGATTTCAGTATGCAGGAGAGTTAGACGCTCATAGATTTGACTGTCATTTAGAATTTTATGATAGTAGTATAAGTTATAATCAAGTTGGGGGTGGGCTAAACTTAAAATTAATCTATTCGCAATCCGCTTTTCATGGTCTTGCCAAAGCATTTGATGCCGACTTGTCGTCCATTATTTATAGAAGCATAAAGGGTTTATTTGTAACTTGGGGCCCTGCAATTGCACAAATGATGCGTGAAGAATTGGCCACAATGTACGCTTTTAAAATAGATTCTGTAGCTTGCGTGCAAATGACAAAGACGGTAGCCCCATCCCATGATAACCCAGACAGTGTGGAGATTTCAAGTACGTTTCCTGTGTCGTCTTTTGCTCATTCTTGTCTTCACGAGACTATGATTCCGTCCATTTTAAAATCCATGGAACTAAAAATTAAACAAACGGTTGACAAGTTATTGTTCCATGGATCCAATTTAAGAATTGCTAAGATTGAGTCATTTAGGTTGACTCTTTTGCAGGAGAAAAGACTTCGAGGCGGTTCATACATACGAACACCCGATTCCATACGCTTGAAGGGCGCGATTGTAAACATAGAAAATGAGGATGAGGAATGCTTTCGCTATGCCATCTTGGCATCTTACAATCCAATATATCAGGACAATCCCAGATTGAACTATAGGAGCATTCGTGACCCCGATTCTTACGACAATTCCCAGTCCACCATATTTTGGGATTGCTTGTCGTACCCGGTTGGGATTGATCAGTTGGACAAATTTCATCATTTCAACCCCCAAATTTCGGTAAACGTGATGGGCTATGATTTATATCCTGATAATGACCGAATCCCACAAGTTGTCCCATTATATGTGTGTACACAACAAAGGCAAAAACACGTAGATTTATTACTATTGATGGCCAATGCAAACACACATTACACACTCTTGAAGGAATCCGACGAAAATCCCACGGCAGGTTTGTCGAGATTACTTGGTAACCGTAATTCGCACGCAAAATACATTTGCTATTTCTGTCAAAACTATTTCACATGTCTTAGAACTATGGAGACGCACAAATCAACTTGTGCAGCTCGAGGATTGCAAAGGGTTTCATTTCCAAAACGAATGTCTTACAAGTTTAGATCCATAGAGAAGCATATAAAAGCCCCAATTATTGTTTATGCCGATTATGAGGCTATTCTTAGACCATACATCCCTACCACCGATGAAGCATCACAAAAATGTGTAAAACAAAATGAGCACATTTCATCTGGTTATTCAATCTTAATTTTGGATCACGAGGGAAACATTTTGGACAGTTCCGAGTATTGTGGTGAGGATGCGCCCACACTTTTCCTCGTTGAGCTAATCGAAATGACAAAACCTTATTTTGAGAAGCTCAAGACTATTGTTCCCATGGAATACATAAGTCCGATTGATAGAGTCCGTATGATAGCATCAGCAGAGCGGTGCAAACATTGCAATGAAAGATTTCAACAAGAAGACAAAAAAGTGTTAGACCACGATCATATTACAGGATTGATAAGAGGTGTCAGTTGTAGCCCATGTAACCTGAAGGCGCAAGTTGCAAAGTTCATCCCAGTGGTGTTCCATAACTTTCGGTCATATGACTCGAAATACCTGGTCCAAGCCTTGGAGCAATTTCTTGCCAAGAATGTTACGATTATTCCACACACGATTGAAAAATACCTCTCCATGACGGTTTTGACGCATGACCACAATCAACTTCGATTCATAGATTCCATGCAATTTTTGCCGGCTTCTCTAACAACTCTGGTAGAGAATTTGAGGTCAGATCCAAATGAAAAGTTTGCGTTGACCACCAAAGCATTTTGCGATTATGTTGGAGATGTAAGTCTCTTGCATCAAAAAGGCGTTTATCCATATGAATATATGGATAAGTTTGAAAAGTTCAAAGAAACTAGCTTGCCTGCAATAGAACATTTTTACTCAAGCTTGAGGGGGAAAAATATTTCGGTTGAGGAATACGAACATGCTCAAAAGGTGTGGGATAGTTTCCAATGCACAACTATGGAAGATTATCATAATATCTACGTTAAGCTCGATGTGGCTCTCTTGGCTCAAGTTTTTGAAAGATTCCGATCCATGAGCATGGAATATTTTACCCTTGACCCCGCACTATACTTCTCACTGCCGGGTTTGGCATTTGACGGAGCAACTTTCAAATACAAAATTGAGTACGAATATCTAAAAGACGTTGACATGTACAGCTTTTTTGAACGGGGCATCCGCGGAGGTATATGCACAGTTGGATTAAGATACGCCGAGGCCAATAATCCTTACCTGGCAGATACTTACGATTCTAGTAAAGCAACTAGCTACTTGCTTTACTTGGATGCAAATTCTCATTATTCACATTCTTTGATGAAATTTGTGCCTTACAAAGACTTTGCGTGGGTATCTACGAACGAATATGTGGGCAGGACGATGCAGGAAATTACCGACGAAATTATGTCCATGCCTGAAGAGAGTCTTATTGGGCGTACATTTGAGGTAGATTTAGACTATCCAGACCACCTACACGATCTTCATAATGATTATCCTTGTGCCCCCGAAAAAATTGCTGTTGATCCCGAGAAGTTGTCCAAATATTCCACCGACTTGATGGATAAACTTGGCATAACCCCTGCGCATATCAAACATGAGAAATTGATCCAATCCTTGACTCCCAAAAAGAATTACGTTGTTCACTACAGGGTCCTCAAAGAATACTTGAAACAAGGACTTGTTTTGACAAAAGTTCACCAGATTTTACAATACGCTCAAAAACCGCTTTTCCGGGGATACATTAAGTTTTGCATAAAAATGCGACAACAGGCCAAGAATGACTTCGACAAAGAATTTTGGAAATTAATGTGCAACATTATTTTTGGCAAGACCATGGAGAATAAGCGTAATTATTCAAATATGGTAATGTTATTAACCAAAGACAATTTGGAAATGTATGCGCGTAAGCCTACTGTTAAAAGGATAGAAATAATTCATGATAACTGTGTTCTGGTAGAACTGAAAAAGCTCTCTGTTTGTCTTGACCGACCAATTTATGTTGGTCAGACCGTTTTGGATGATTCCAAAGCCCTCATGTACGACTTTCATTACAATCATATGAAAGCCAAATATAACCAGGACTGTCAGTTAATGTACACTGACACTGATGGGCTCTGCTATTATATAGAGACGCCAGACGTGTACAAGGACATTTTACTAGAAAACCAAATGGGTTTGAGGAAATGGTTTGACACCTCGAGCTACAAATTGACCGACAAAAGATTGGGATTTTTGCACAGCATGGACAGGTACAAGGTGGTGGGCAAATTCAAAGACGAGTATGGATATACAATAATTACAAAAGTTGTAGCCATCAGACCAAAATTATTTGCGGTGCGAACCGTGGACGTCGATGATGAGGGCAATTGTGACTTTAAGAGAATGAAAGGAATTTCTAAAAATGTGGTGGAATCTGACATTATATTTGAGGATTATGTAGACGTGTTGATGCAAGGCACTAGTTTGGATGTCGAAATGAGTACAATTCGTAGCTTCAAGAACAAATTGTTCACAGTTAAACTTAGTAAAAGGGGTATTAGCGCATTTGAGGATAAGGCTGGGTTCTACATAAATCGATTACAAAGTCTTAGATACGGTCACAAGGATATTCCAATGTTTCAGTTAGATGACTGGGAGGTGTAAAAGGATCGTGGGGACAGAAACGTACTAGTTAAGTTAGTACTCACTTTTGGGGTCGAGTCCAGAAATTTTTACGTTTCTGTGATCCAACCAAATTTAAGGTTCAGGATTCAATCCTAGAGTGAGTTGAAAGATAATAAGTTGATTTTTTTTAATTTTACTTTGGATTTTTACTTTTAGTTCGTCTTTACTAATATTATTATTATTAATTTTAAGCAAAATCATGTAAATGGGCAGCGGTCCATAGCGGTAAAAAATAAAATGGTAAAACACGAAGAAAATAAATAAAAACATCAGTACATATCCAACATTGAGATTGAATACACGATGGACATTGATTATAGCATAAAACACCCCGCAAATATTATTTGCGTTGGGGGAACTCAGAGTGGGATGGGACTCCTTTCCTTCCCCCTTCCTAACCCCTTAGTAAAAACGTTAAATTGAAATTTCCATATCTTGTTTCGCCTGACGGACGAGGGCCAAGCAACGCTCCAAAGCGTTTTCAATTTTTGACACATCACCCAAAGTATTTCCAGACAGATAAAATGACACAAAACGTTCAATCAAAAATGGTATGTTTGTAATTTGAAAATTCACTACACGTCCAAGACGCTTGACGTAAACCCAGACACGATCCACTCCCTCGTACGGAACGCGACGATAGTAGGTCACCAGTTTCTTGAACTCCTCGTCCGCAACTCTCTCCTCCTCCGTCATGACCCGTGGACGCTTTGGAGCTGGGGCATGTTGAGATTCACCATCAACATCTAAATATAGAAATATTCAAATCTTTAGCTCTAGGTTTTTTTCTTATTCTTTTTCCTTCTTTTCCTTATTAAAAAAAACACAAGTCTTACCTATGACAGGTGGTTGCACCACAGTTTGCACCACGGTTGGCACCTCGTCGTCGTCCTGGAACAGAGCACGTTTCCAAGCTGGAGATAGAAAAGGAATGCAACATAATGGAATGTCATCTAGAATTTGTTGATCAAAGTGTAAAATCATATACTCACGGCGGATAGGGCTGGTCACGTTTTTCCCGGTCTTGAGTGTCAAATCCTCTGCACTTGGTTCACCAGCTACAAAACAAAACAAAATTTATAATAATTTCAAACAATTTCACAAACACACACACACTTTTTATTCAAACTTACTGGATGTCA
The DNA here is from genome assembly GCA_034698835.1 of Protaphorura tricampata. Lineage (NCBI taxonomy): Eukaryota > Metazoa > Arthropoda > Collembola > Poduromorpha > Onychiuridae > Protaphorura > Protaphorura tricampata. The sequence goes on along the minus strand of JAQGCB010001283.1, from coordinate 8,282 downwards.
TGATGATGTTTGGAATTTGGAAACTTTCAGGGTTTAATTGTGGAATAGTTAGGCAGAAGACTGTGATGAGAAGAATGAGGTTTGTTAGGGTTATGAGATTAGATAAAGTAGTTGAGCTCCTCCTACTTTTGAAGCTCAACCATTCCCTGGAGCAGGCATTTGCAGAGTTCCTTGGGTATGGCAATAGATTGCAGGGATTCAACATGCCGAATGTGGAGGAAATCACATGTTGTCCTCTCCCCCTCAATGTCCCCCATGTACATGCACCACCCGTCATCAAGAATAATTTGGGGTTTTGCAGCTGGCGTTTTGGTTTGGTGTGAGATTTCAATCACCGTGGGGACACTTTTGAAGGATTTTGCCTTGACAAATGTTGAGCGAGCACGTTTATGTCGTTTATTTATAACTGTAGATGGGAAAACAAATGACGGATCAATGTTGACGTCAGCAGTATCTGGAGGAGTCGACATGTCCGAGTTGGTTCTCACGACCGAGGTGCAATTAATATTTTCACAACAGGAAATAGTCGGAGAATCCTTTTTAAACAAATTTTGAAAGCTCTCTGATATGCAGCGAAAGAAGGAACACATACCCCGCGAGCTCAACTTTTAGGAATGACTGATTTTTTGCAATTCCTCCAGGTAGAAACTCCCAAATATGGGCTGATCGTTCAAATCTTTCAAGGCGTACGTATATGGAGTAGTTTGTTTTACGGCCGTCACCAGAAATTGTTCGGGTTTCCAGGATTGGGCGTAACCTTTGTCAAATGGATTTTTGAACTTGCTTATCAGCACGGCGTCACCTACTTTGAGGGAAGCTTTGCTTTTATTGACTTGATGCTTTCCGTATAAATTTAAAAACACTTGCACTTGATTCGACTTGTTCACATCGCGTGGACACATTTTAATTGAGGAATGCCATGTTCCGTTGTAGTCGGATACAATTTGTGGTAGTACATCCACAAATCGCTTTGTACACTTATGAGTCATGTATCGCGCCACGCGTTGCATGAGTGTACGATGAAATCTCTCAATTAACGACGCCTTGACCTCGGACCCTGTGTAGAAATGCTTAATGTCCAGACTTTTCAAATAGTCTTGTACCTTTTTACATAGAAATTCAGATCCCTGGTCCGTCTGGAAGTATTTGGGTCTCACCTTTGAGAAAATAGAGGTCAGCGCGGTCAGTACTGTGTCACCTTTTTTATTTACAATTGGAATTACGTACGCAAATCGGGAAAATCCATCCATGCACGTCAGAAGAAATTTCTTCTTGTCATTTTTTGAAGCAAATTTACCAATATCTACGAGATCAGCCACGAATTGATTCGCAAGGCAAGGAATAAAAACACGCCGGCGAGGAAAGTGTTTCCGAGCTGGCTTGTGTAATGTGTAGGATTCGACTTGATTTAGGGCCTTTTTGATAATTTTGTGGTTGTATGGCTTTTTATTTTTGGTTTTCTTTGTCTTTTTCTTCTTCAAACCCCTTTCAAATGTAGCCAATCCGGAAAAACTAGTTTTTATTTTTGGATTTACGTATAATCTCTTTATGACTTTCTCCATGTCTAAAATGAACTGACTACTAATAATGTGTGTTTACACCTTTTAACGTAAGAATGCATACATAAAAAGCGTTTCTCTAGATTTTGCCTTCTCATTCTGCATCTATCCATGCATCCGCAAGTGTTGCCATGGGCAGTCGCATAAGGAATAATCGGCAATTTTTGCAATATTTAGCCAAGTGCCGCCCATCCCAAAGGAAAAATATTATAAAATTGGCGACACCTGAGGAAGTGAATAGTGTCTGCGAGTGTCTTTTGAATGTGTGCAGCAAGAGTATTCCTCTGAGCAAACATTCGTTGTCCAAATTACGACCTTTCAAGAAATCTATCAATAGTATTCTGTCCAAAAGATCTTCCTCTTTGAAAAAGAAGAAAGCCGTATTATCGCAAAAGGGGGGTGCTATCTTACCACTCATACTCAGTGCCGCCTTGCCTGCACTTATTTCCCTCTTTTCAAAAAATGGCTAAGAAGATGAAACTAATTTCTGAGTCTGAATACAATCGTTATATGAAACTTTCGAGTGACCCCAGCACTAGCTCGGATGGCCATGGCCCACATCAAAAGTTGGAAAAGAATGAGATTTTGGAGTCGAACAATATTACGGACGACATGAAACTTATTCTGTACCAGGACTTGGCAAGACGGATGTATCAAAAGAAACATATTGACTCCAAAAAGCCACTTTTGGTCGAAACTGTTGTTCCAAAGAAGGTCCTTGGTGAGCCATCCCTTTTAAAGATTACATTGCCATTGATTCTTCAGCAGGTTGGACACGACCATGCGAAGGCTATTGCTGAACATATGATGGAAAAAGGGGTGACTTGGGACGCTCATATGGAAATTTCTGTTGGTGACCAGAGGATTCCTGGGAGTAGCATAATTGATTTGCTGATCGCGCTCACCTCAAAAAAATTCATGCGGTTGGATATACCTGGAATGTCAGCTGTTGTCAAACTGTTTCCGCAATTTGGTGAACCCTTCAACCTATTTTCAAGAAAGGTACAAGAGAAATTTCGGAACAATGCACCCGGAACTCCAGAGGCTACCGAATCGCCGTCAACATCCGCGGGTGGAAGGAGAAAGAAGTAATATATACATCTGTATGGATCTGTGCTCAAATTAATTCTCTTTACACTTTTTCAATTTTTACTATCGCAGGAGACAGAAGCCTCCAGAAGAAAAGACACCAGAAAACGTTCCGGAAGTTCCACGCACTTGGCGATTTTTCTGATTGAATAAAATGTTTTTATTGTATTTACAATTCGAATGGCGTACAACATTGATTGGTACTAGTCTTTTTACAACATTGAGAATGTTTTGACATTTTCTTAACAAATGACTTAACCTTAGCATCATTACTTTTTGTATTTCTGGAAAAGCTACAGTACACAGACATTAGGCAGCAGCCAGACGAGAGTCTATGTAGAGCATAAATAGCATATTGCCCACATACGTTGGAATTAAAACTTTGTAAAGTTTTTTGATTCTGAATGACGGGTACATTTAATCTACGGGCAAAATTACAAAAGTTTTTTGCATACGACTCGATTCCCAAACCATAACTACAAAAGAATTTAATTGGTGAATTTCGACTTTCCATAAATAGGGAAACCCAATGTTGACCTCCGTGGTCACTAGCCATATTATTAACGACTAGGCACAATGGAAACTGTTTAATAATTAACCCATCCAGATGGTCGCAAGGTATTACATCAAACTGGACCATTTTGTTCTTAAACAGACGCGACAGAATTTTCAAAATTGATCCCGTGTCCATGATTAGCCTTGCGAGTAGTCCTTATAGAAAATGTTCTTAAACTTGTCAATGTGGAGGACACTTTGATATTCGCAATACACGAGGACTGTTGTGGCCGCCGTCAGAGCAGCTTTGAATTTGAGGTCAATCTTGACATTTCCATGTTTCGGAGGGACGAAGCCTTCACGCACGTGCCTCAAATCGTACACAAGGAGTGTCTTCCCATCCTTAAATTCCTCAAGTGTGACTTCCAATCCAACATCGTCGTTTGCAATTCCAAGGCCCGTGAAGAGATTTGAGTAAAGCTGAACGTACTGACCGTCAGCAAAGTCCAAATGACTTGGCATAGTTGCGACTTGGTCCCCGTTCACCGAAACGTCGATGTATGAAAGTCCAAAATTTCTAAAATTGAATGGATTTGTCGTCATGGAGCCCATATGATCGGTCGCATTCAACAATCCTATGATGATTCGGTCAGGTTGCAAGCCAGAAAGAAGGTTTTCATTTGTAGACTGTACAGTTCCTGGCGACAAGGTGTAGGTTTTTATCTCGACCCGACGCATGGGATAAGTCATGAGTTCCCCCTTTTCCCAATTTTTCAAATGGTTTGCCATCAGCGAAGGCAACAAATTGTGTTTTTGGATCATAAGTTTTGCTTCTTGAATTTCTAATTTGTATTTAGTTGCACTCCCGGAAAGTAGGCAGAACTCATCCGAGGATCTGTGGAATTTAAGTCGGACGTCAATTCCAGGGAAGAGATATCTGGTTTGGGCAAAAATGTCACTAAATGGTCTTCCAATCATTTCAAAAGCTCTAGAGTCTTTGGACAAGTTATATCTTTGCTTGAAGCCATCTTCGACGGCAGGATCGATGCATGTGAGATCCTTGTCCTTGTAATAGAAAGCGCACTGGGCTTGAGACTTTTTATAGTCTTTGTTGTAAGCTAGCAACGTTTCAATGTATGCTCTATAGGCATACTGGTTTGAAGATGGCGTAATGTTAACTTCATTCAAAAACACGGAACATTGTTGAAACATGGTGTGGAGAGCATTGTTCACAGGGGCCACAACAGCAGCATTTGTTATGGCTGCCCCTTTGTCATCCAAAATACGGGCGCGAATGTACAATTTTGTTTCACACAAGTCAATATATTGAAAATCGTTCGACTGTATACTAAATTCCAGGGGGGCCAACTTGTCTGATAAACTTGAAATTGGGTGATATTCTGAAGCAGCACTTGATGTAATTGAAACATCGTAACCACTTTCGGAAAATAAATCCGTTTCTGCTCTAACAAATGCATGGTCCGCGTAAGTCTTATTGTTGTTTACTTTCGGCATGATGGAATTACCACAGGTATCGCGCGTCCGCTTTTTCTTGTTTGATTTTTCCTCGTTTCGTCGCACTCTTTTTCTGGGCAGCCGTTTTTGGATTCTTTTTCGGACTCTTCTTTGTATTCTTTTTGGCTTTTGTAACTTTTAATTTCCTCGGCGCTTTGACTTTTTTTGCTGCACGTTTCGGGGTCGATTTCTTCTTTCGAGGACGTCCACTTCCAGTCTGACCAAGTATCTGCTCTCCTACTCCTTTTAGTGCCCCAAATCCATGTTCTTTTAAAGAGTCTTTAAAAGACAATTTTCCTGATATTGCATCTGATGTTACATTTCTGATCGCCTTAGCCGCATGCGGAAGTATGTAATTTTTGGCAAATGGAATTAGACGCCTCGCTATGGCTCCAAATACACCTCCTAAGCCGGCTCCTGAGAAATTCGGATGCAACATGTATTAAAAATCTGCGTAATGATGTAGGAAACGGTATTACGAAATGTTATTACCTCTTTGTCTTCTAACGCCAGCAAAATACGGACTTGTCATTGGGTACATTTCCCCGCCGTATTGCATTGGTATCATTTTGTAAAAGTCTTTGGTATTTGAAGAACAGGTGTATGGAACTGTTTGCATTTACAAAACAGATTTTTAATACTTTTTCTCGCGGAATTTTAGTGTTGCAGTGAAGTTCCCAAACTCAAATGGAATAGATTCCCCGCTTTCATTTCTAATATACATGTGAACTACATCGAATTCGGAAACCGACAAATTCATAAAATGAATGTGTTGAAACGAATGTGTAACTTGTTTTCTGTATTCTCCATCATAGCAAATCACTCTTAAGCATGGAGCCATAACATCAGCAACATATTGTGGAGTAATGACATTGCAATAAACAAATAACTTTGTATTACCACAATTTGGAAATACAGGGTGAATTCCCTCAACATGAGTATATTTGTCTTCTTTTGTTATACGGTTATCGTCGCCGTATGTAGCCCCGACTTGACTTGAACCGGCCGAAGGCTTGTCACAGTCTAATCCAAGAATGTCGCATACTTTTGAACTGTACTTTATACTAGCGTCAGAAGGGTCGAGTTTAGACTTGAAAATGTGTTCTTCAATCTTAAACTCTGACTTTGGCATATAATGCTTCAATTCTTTTAATAACTCATCCAAAGTTCTTAGATTTCGCCTCGCCTTCAAAATAGTCAACTCACTTTCTTTCGATACCTTGGCCAAAATTGTGTTTTTTTCTAAGAAAACATTTCCATATGTGTAGGAGCACTCTACTAGTCCAACTTCAAATGCATTATGCTTCAGAGCAATGACCGAACTCACTTTGTTCTTAAAGTCTGATATTGTGTTTTCTGGAAATATATTCATGCACGCGTTTGATTGTAATGTAACAAAAAAATCAGCCATATTTGGAGGGCTACTGAGTTTAGACTAAGCGTACTTTTTTTACCCTTCGTCTCTTATAAAGGTGAATGCATAAAAGTATACTACGCGCTCAAGTTGTATCGAACCCACACAACGGATTTACGGTCCGACGCGTTAGCCACTTCAGCGAATAGTATACTTAGTAGATGTTGTAGTACTTAGGTAGACTTGATTCTAACTGTATTATGATCAATGAACGGGCGTGCAAAAATTAGAGTGTGAATTCTGGTATTTTATTTTCTATTTCAAAAACACATGATTACATTTGTATGCATGACTCCTTAGTCGGATGAATTCTCGTAGCACGTGTAACAAACACATTGACCGTTCCCGTCGTATTCCATACCGCAATGTGCAATGACACGTGTATTTCGGCAGTGTGTTATCATCATGTTAATGCTCTCGTAAACGGGGGCCTTCCCAAAACATTCCTGGCAGACGCAGTATGAACCTGGGAAAACCTTTCGATGTTCTGGAGTGGGGATGCCTAGAGCTGCCGGTTGCAATTCCCTAATTATGAAAAAAAAAGCTAGAGAGGATTTGTAATTTGATAGTTCTTTTATTTCCACAAGTAATTGGAAATATGTGACATTATATAAGTATGAAATCAATCTATAGTTACGCACTCGTAGGAATCCACTTCGATTTTCACAACTGGTGCCTTCGGGTCAATGATTGTAACTTCTTTGGCGATTCCGTCGTTGGCGTGTCCTTGGAGCTGCAAAATCTTTTCATTCGCCTCGTCCAGTTGTCTCAAGGCCTGGTCGAGCAAAGTCTCCTGAGCGTCATCCTCCATATCGATGGGTGGGGGAGGGGCCCTGAAATTTTACAAATTTAAATTAGTATGTTTTTTTAGTTGCTCGAGAAAATCACTTTTCAACAATTATTTACAACGAATTCTTACCCCGGATCCTGAGTGCCATCTATGAACACGCGTAGTCCAGTTTTGTTGATGTTTTTCCCCCGCTCTGCATACTCATGGGTGCAAACCGGGCAGGTTTGTCTGCAGAATGAATCGTATAATCAGTATACTTGCACAAACTGATTTTAAAATTGACTAAACATATGTAATCAGTATATTTACACAAACTGATTTTAAAATTGACAAAACATGTATTCTATTTACCTTCGAACGAGTCGGCACCCCGCGTCTCGTTGTTTCTGCTGAAACCAGTTGGTTTTGCAGTATTTGTGAAAAATGTGTCCACACGGCAAGGCCCACAGGTGAGAAAGACCTCCCCGGCTACGTGATGGCCCGGCCACAGACGCGTCTTCCCCCAGGGATGCAGCACAAATCAAGCAGTCTGGTAGAGACATTTTCGGTGTTTTTTCGGATACAAATCAATCCAAGACTGTCCACAAACTCTTCTCTTCCTTTTATTACATATTAGCTCTATGGGTGGGGCGCTGCCCCAAACCCCGGTGGGGGGGAAATCCCCCCACACCCCCAGACTAAATTTTGTCGACCACCAGACTGCGTCCGGCAGCCGACAAAATTTCCTTCCCCACGCACCCTCCGGATGCGTGGGGTGCTATTCCTCCATGTGCTCATTTTTTTAAATAATTTATTAAACCTTAGTAGGCAAACATAGCATAATTTTATTTATTTGACTTGTAGAAATACGACTCTGTTGTAATGTGATGCGGTAGGAGATTCTATTTCACAAAAATGTCATCCGATCCTTCATCACTTGTAGACGAAAAAATGTGTACATGTACCTATTTTTAACTTGCGAATTTCAAACTTTCAAAAAAATGCGACAGACTGTCATTTGAGACCGTCTACTTAATTTATATGAAATTCCATGTCAAATGTATTACAATTTTTTTACAAAATAAAAAAAATGTGCAAAATAAATTGCCAGGTGTGGGATTCGAACCCACGCCCTCTTTTCGAAGATCTGACCCTAAGTCCGACTGCCTTAGACCCCTCGGCCAACCTGGCTATGTGAAATTGTCTGCCAAACACCCCCAATTAACGAAGGTGTGCATTCGCACAAAAATAGGTACAAGTTAGTTTAGGTGGAAACTCTTACATGCAAAAATTAATTTATTGAATTTCGAGTTAAGAATTGCAAGTGCAAAAATTTTCCCACGCCAGGTCAATTCATTCCTCACCCCGAGCTCGTAAACTTCCTTTCGTTCTCTCATCTCCGTCTGTACGTGTGTTTTGTACACAACGTGTCGGATACATG
>JAQGCB010001282.1:0-15237 GCA_034698835.1 Protaphorura tricampata | reverse complement strand
AGAAAAATATACGTTTTTCCACTTTAAATCTCAAAGAGCTTTCACCTTCTTTTCCCCTTGAATGCACGCACTTTGAGAGCTAAGATTTCTTTTCCCCACTGATACCCTCGCCCACGACCCAGTTCGTTTCCTTCTATCTATCTATTTCCTGAGTCTATAAGAAGATTTAACGGTCCCGTTCTTTGCTCTATCTTCCGTAGATGAAAAAAAAAGACGAGAAGCTCGTTTTATTGGTCTCACATTACACATATATTGGCTTTTTTTTGTTCTAGATACCAATGCAAGGCAAGTCTAAACACAGGGCAGCCAGAAAAATGCACCGAGAAGGGAAAGGAACCCCTAGAATATAAAAAATAGATTAAATTCCGGTTTTTTGGTTTTATTTACTTTTTTAAACTGATTTTAAAAGAGAAAGTCAAATCGTAACCATTATACATTAGTTTCTGCAAGTCAGGCAGTAAAACCTGAGGAATATTTCTGTCTTCCTCGACAACAAAAGGCAACCATGTTTGATAGAATAAATTTTAACACCTGTTGACTAAGTTTGGGCATACAATAATGTGATACTATTTACGGATCTTGGCAACCTCTAAATTCCCTTTCCGTCATTAGAATACCGAGTACGCAGACACCTCTATGTCTGAATATAATATTACCATATTGTATTAATGTGAGATCTGAATTTAATAATATAGTCTGGGTAACTGCGTCGTAGGGACTACGTTTGGTAGAATCAACCTCAAAAGCCAAAATTAGACTGGAGGTGTGAGAGTTTGTAATTAAGTTGGTGGGAAGACTGCTGCATTGGAGGACACAATCCAATCTATCCATTCTTAAATTTTCGCCTTGTTCAGAGGAGGCGCCGAGTTAAAAGTCAAGGACTTTCTTCCTAAAACCTGTTTTGTATTCATTTTATGGGTAACTTAAATTAGAGCTTTCTTTGATTCTGTGGCGCGAGCTTAAAGCCTTGCATTCATTTGTCAAGGGGATATGAGGTCAAAGTGATGCTTTAATGTGATTTGTCAAAAACGAGTTTCGCAATTTGTGTCGAATTTAGATGGTCTATTAGGGTGTCTAGTAGAAATAGTACTACGTCGTAGGAAGTAGGCGAGTCTTTGTGAATGTTTTAAATAGTGCTAAGGCGATTTTAAGCTGAGACGGGAGAAAAGTAATGCACAATGCTTTCACTTCAAAGAAACGCATGGCGAGACTAGACTAGGATTGTATGAAGTAAGAATGGCACGGTTATAGAGGCGGGCACGTGTAGAGACAATTTTTCGTCTAGGATTTCATTTCGACGAGATTTTGATTTTCCACTTGAGGCCAAGCCTCTAATATATGTAATGTGAGCACTGTAACATTGGAGGGATCGATGGTATTTGCATTTCAGGAAAAAAAAATTGAAGACCCGCACCAACGAGTCATGACAATAAATTTTCATATTCAGCCCTACTATCATCATCTAAAACAATCTGAGGTCTCCGACAGCATTCATCATGTGCCTGGAGGTTCTATGCGGGCGGGTTAAGGGGAAATTTCTCTCGCCTTGGAGTTCCAACCGCCACTGAAGATTTCCCTTTAACAATTCATTCTTTCACACTTTCACTTGAAAGCACTTTTACGCGTCTCCTCTGTTTCTGACTGGGCAAAAATAGGCAACTGCTATTAGTTTAATCTACCATACACTAGAACCCCTGACATTTCTTTACTTCCCAGCATCTATACATTTTTGTGTCAACAATTCGTATCCAATCATGGGTTATATATTGAACTCAACCAAAAACAAAAACATACTTATGGTGGAAACATGTTCAATTCAATTAAAACCATAACAAATCTGAAGTTTATAACTACAAGAAAAAATATACACAGCACAATAGTAAAAATTGTTAGGTCCAATAGAGATGTCCAAATTGAAACCAAAAGCTAAGAGGCGGAACCGAGGACGCAACAGAATAAAATGTACGAACCAACAAACGAAGTGATTGATTGCATCTGGTTTGTGTGATTTCCCCGAACAATGTTTCATATAGCATCCTGTGTGAGTCGTAGACAGAGTGAAATAAAATTCATTGTGAATGAATGGAAAGAATTGGTTATAGACTATATATGGCATGGAATAGGCAGACAAATATATTTCATTCTTTGAGACTTTTGACATATCCACACTCCAGTGTTAGAAAAAGAAAGTCTAACTCGTAAACTAGCAAATAAAGTACTCCTACCTACACATTCCGAAAAAAAACTCTAATATTTTATGATTTGAGTGCTAATTAAATACTGTCTCTCAAAACCGCTCATCTTAAAAGAGTAGCACAGATTGCCCAAATTGTCTCCCAATATCGGGAATTGAAAGGTAGGTACCATTGCCAATAATGACCATAGAAGAGAACATCTAGTTCTGACCATTAGGGTGTAAAATAAAATATAAATCGTACAATCTCAAAAATTATCAACTGAATAAAAAAAGATTGTGGCGTTTTCTCTCGAAGATCTCCAGGCGTGTTTGCTCATGCAGTGATATTACACCTTCCTTTCTCCATATCTGGTGAAGCAATCTATCTTTTTAGCTCGATTTACTCAATACGTCCACTTGACATTTCTTTTTTCTTCTTCCCAAAACTCCTCAGTAAAAGCCTCCTCTTCTCGTCATTCCATTACATTACATTGCATTAGGTCTACTATCGACTCGATGTCTCCTACCCAACCCTCTTTTCCGATGTTATATGAACAGAAACCCATTCATTTTCAATTTATTTCCTTTCCATTTCCAAAGTCTTCACTCTGTCTGACTTCGACTTCTTCTCTTTCTCTTTTTTTTCTGTTTATACTCAACGTACTCCTATAGCTTCCTCTTCTATTCTTTCATTTTCATTTTTTACCTGCATACTTTCACTTTGTCTTGCAACATAAACATTTCTTAACCGTTCATTCATTGTAGTTGAAATTATTTAATTCTCTACACTCGAACTGACACAGAATATTTCTATTAGAGCGTATATACACATTGACAAAGAGTGAGCAATAATTTAACTCCGGGTGTATTACAAGAAATTATCACAATTCTGTGCTTGCCGTTCTAGTGTCCTAGTCGTAAACGCAGCGTTTGAAAAGCCATGCTTTAATTACACTCTAAGGTATTTTTTCGGGGTACTTGGAACACTTTTCATTGGCCGAATAAAAGTTTTGTGACCCTACGCGTTGTTTTCTCATTAGAACATAAAATATTTTGCAAAACTTTCACTTTCTAACGGCGGAATTATCTGAAGATGAAAAGCGCATATTTTAACCATGCAGACGCTTATTATGGTTATCCAAGCCAAATATTCGTTTTGTAAAGTGGAATGACAAAGATCAAGGGGATTCTTGTAATAAGTCAGGTCTACGCACTGCATTGCATCAAAGAGACCGGGCAAGGAATCCCGAGGCGTCATTAATTGTCTACATATTAAAGCCGATTGGAGCATCGTTACAAATTTTCCCTGAGGTTTTCGTAATGAGTTAAGCCTTCTCCGAATTGAATTTTCTCTACAAACATTGGGATGAGACATGTTATGAGGAAGTGCACACGTGCCACCGAGCAACACAGCAGGGTGAAAATAAAACCGGCACATCGGCTCTTCTAAATCGCTCTATAAAGTCAGATTAAGGAGTGAGCCAATGACTCATAAATTGAGGATCTCCAAAACAGGTTTTAGAATGGGAAGAACTCGCTATCGTCTAGTTACATGTAGAAGAAACACCAGACCGACCTAAAGTGCTTTCCTCAATAATTTCTACGACCTATTATTTCGGCAATGGCTAAACCTCCAAGTTATCACACGCTAAATTAAACTATACTAGACAAATTATTACACATGCTGGATATTTTTGTGTAACGTTAAATGGAAAACATGATATTAAAGGTTCCTTATATAGTTATTCCACAGCTGGATAAAAATTCTATTAATCTAACCCTCCGGTCCTTAACCCCTGAACACTTCATAGGATGAAAGCAATGAATTTTAGAGCAGGTTCGTAACAAAATTTTTGATATCCTTCTTCCTTTGTACACAATGAGGAATGCCGGTAGTCGATGGTCTTACCAGGAAGCAGCAAGAACGAGAGGCATATTTTTATTTGATTCAGCCTCTCCTGCATGCTCAGCTTTTTCTCTCATCCATCAAACTCTTTCAGGTTGAGTTTTCTTCAATATCTCTTTCGAAATGGTAAACATTACCCTTCGTTTATGTCTTTCAATCTAAAATCATTACAAGGCTTCCAAGATATTATGACCGTGTATTACGAGACCATGGGGTTGGGTTATAGTTTTTCGGATGAGAAGAAAGCACATGCGGTTGAGCTGAAAAAAACGAGCAACAGACTAATCGTCAAGTAAAGGTTATCATCATTCCATTATGGTTTTACTATGTGGTTCATTTCTTTTCATGGGATTTTATGTATACCTCCATTCTCAAAATGTCAATAAGAGTAGAATGGAATTACCCCCTCTCAGATCCTTATTCCATTCCCTGGTACATTACTTGAAAATATATTTATACAGAAGAGCTTCTTCTTCATAAAACATTTTTACAGGTGTCCTCAAAATATTAATGAGGCTTTCGGAAATATCTACGCGACAGATGTGTTATTGAAGAAGAAACACCAATAACTTTTGCATCAAGATTATAAATAAATGGCACAGGAAGTTTTCTTTTGATTAATAATCAGAAACAAAGCGACGAATCTCGAACAATTGATACTAAACAATGCTCTTGAGCCCTACTAGTTCGGAGCATTGAACTCTGAAGAAAACAAGAGAATATTTACTTGAAAGTAAAGAAAAACAGAATACTCAAGTGAAAGAGAGCATTGAAAAGGTTTAAATCGTCTGATTGTGTCAGACAAGTACGGCCACTATTTTTAACTTAAAGAGAAAGTGATACGCACTCGCGGAGAAAGTACTGAAGGAAAGAACATAGAACAAAAACTCCACACAATTCTTTAAATCTCTGTGTGCCAACGATTCATTCTCACACAATTATTGTCTCCCTTCGGGTCCACGTGAAATGTTCTCCAATCTATCCCAGGGCCTACGTGCCTGAACTTGTAAGTATACGAATGCATACATAAACAATGTTCTCTCTAGAAGTTGTGAAAAATACAACTTTCACAAGGTTTCACATATGAGTTGAACTCGACGGAGGCATCACGAACTTTACTTCCCAGTTTAAAGCTTTGCAGTAGAAACGTACAATTGAAGCATTTCCCAAAATTCATTGTCGAATTGTCTCATTTTCATGTAAAAGAATGCACACCAGTTTTCTACATCCCATTCAAAAAGTACCGTACTTGTGGCAAAGAAAATCAACACGGAAAATGGATTTAAAACTAGAAGCTAAAATCCATGAGATTCCCTTGGGTGTCATACACATGTGACACCCTACAGGCCCATCCACATTCACTGCAGCCGAAGAGTCCAATATACTGAACTTCCAGCTGCTCAATTTCAATCCTGTTTCACTTTTTGAACTGAACGAAAGGAAAGAAAGCTGCGTTGGGTTGAGTTGGAGCTGAAATCAAGCTAGTAAAATGCATGGCAGGTCTCTCTCTATGATTTCATTACTTTACATGGTGTTTTGGCACTGAAATCACTGTGAGTACAAACCGTCGAAGTTTTTATTCGCCCTGTCCTCTCCCACGCTTCCCTAAACAAGGATGAAAACTGCATTGTGTATACAAAACCTCTGTATGAATCATACCTTAAGCACATACACGGGACACGACACACGGGACAGAGTATTTACCCGGGTAACATATAACAACTAAACCACCGACATCGTCGAAGCCTTCGGTTTTCATTGAAATACCACAGCCACTTTATTAAATCATTCACTTTCCCTTTCACTACTCGCCCTTTCACCAAACCTGTTTTGGGCACATTATCTCTTACCAGGGGTTTCTGTAGACGATGTCTAAGCATGGGTTCTAGACTACTACTCCTGTATAATGTAATTCTAATGCCACTTCACTCTTGACGGGAAGTTGAGGAGGGCTCGTGCGGTGCGAGGCTCCTAATCTTTAATGCAAGTTTACCTAATGCTAAACCCTTTTCCTTGGTGCTCCCATGAAATATGTATGTATTTGGGACGACGATGAGCTATGTACGCATTTATGTACGTTATGGTCTGATAGAGGTATGTACGACTACGACTCGTACTACTTTTACTTGGTTATAAGACCGTTCATCATATTTCATTTAATGGAGACGTTCAGAGGAGAAGAGAAATGACGGTATCAGACTAAAGGGTTGTTATTAGCAATGTTTCCGGAGCTTTTATTCAATTGATGTCTTGTCTGTCTTTTCCGGCAGTTTGGGCGTTTGTCCACGTCAACTGTCAACGGAATGACTGGACTCGAAGTCGAACTCAAACTTGACCTGACCCAATGTTTCCCAAATTTACAGACTCAATGGGGACGAGGTGAAACTGATCCGCTGTCACTGCTTGTTGGTATCCATTCGGATTTAAGTTAATTAGAAAAGTTTTGAAAAAAATATATATTTTATTATACACAGACATACATGGACGAGGTTGAAATCTCTTATCATTAATTTTCCGAATACAGAAATTCATTTAATCATTATATAAATAAATCAGAATGTAACCAGAAATAACTATATCCATCTTTCTTCACAGATGCATATGTTTTCTGTAACTACCACGCCATTTACACGGCAAAAATTCCCGTGAATGTATTACACGCACACTACGCTTATAGGAACGAATGTATTCAGTCAAAAATTAATCAAAAACATTTTTATTTCAACAGACGAGTTAATGAAGCATCCATATATAAAATCCTCTGGAAAAAAATCGACTCGAGTGGGTGAGCATGTTAAAAAGGACGTCTACTCGAAAAGGGCAGTAATAAATTGGGCTTGAAAATGAATGGTAGTTTTATGACTTCTCTTTCCACAGAAATATACTTCAGAGTGCACGAAGCTGAGTCAAGGCAGGTTTGGCATAAATAGTGTATAGAACTCATGAAAGGGAGAATGTTTGTCTGAATTGGTTTCGTGATAAATATGCGGACTCGGAACCGGTGCGGTGGTGTAGTGGACGCCAACCCGCTACCAGAGACTTTTATAACATAACCAGTCCGTATTTTATATTTTTACATTTCATATTTTTTACAAGCCTATACGTTTGTTACATAACCAAACAACTAAATCAACTTTACCATTGCTCAGCCAAAATATCGCAGAGGTTAACTTTTTATACAGATAACTATTGCGAATCCGACAATATAAAAATTCAAATAATTTTGACGCCTTAGATAGGAAATATATAATGAACTCTGTAAAATGAGTAATGTAGTAACGTCCTACGATAAAATTGGAATTGGCAATTTTGAAAACCAGAACTCCGTAGATTTCTTTCTCTCTAAAATAGCATATTGCAAAAAAAAATTGAATAAATTTAGAGTAGATTATGTGTAGACTAGTAAAGGTAGTAATTTGTAAAATGATTGGTTGCAAAAAAATAGCCTTTCCTAATATATGCAGAGGAAATTTTCAGTTCAACCAAATTGGACTATCGTGCTCGCGGAAAGCCGTGATCGTCTTTGAGGAAGCAATTTTAGAGCAAATGGCCCCCGTCACGCCATGCAATTCCTTAAATTCTCATTTCAGACGGAAAGGTGTGCCGGGTGGGAGAGAATTGACGGGTGAGAAACTACCAAGTAATCCAATACATTATACATACAGACACAACACATGTACTCCTTGTACTACACATACGTATAACATTGGCTACATTGGATTGAAAGGAACATTGAGCTGGTGCTGGAGTGCGAGAACCTCGAGGTGAAAATTACTATTGGACATTCCGACCTATAGCGGAAATCTATTTTGTGGTGAATACTTCTTCATTGAATTCAGAGTAGAATCTATAGTATACTTCCTAGGAAATGGATTTCCGCACTACAGAAGCCCCCGTTAAGTCCAAGTGCTATCAAGTAATTTGAGTAAGAGTTTGTCCAGAAGAATATTAAGACATTGTTTCACAAGGCAGATGATGACATGGTGTGGAACCCTACTTAGGAGACAATATGAAGAACATTGGTTGCTTGGTACAGGTGGTCCGAACATACAGGGAGTAAAACAGGTTGCAACATAAGAACTAGGTTTATCATGTTGAGACAATTTAAGGTGCCGAATATGAATTCCAACAATGCGAGCATTTCTTGGTTGATGTTACATTGTTTTCAATTTGTTGAATGTATGTATACATGACACAGTATCAAAATAATCATAGGGAATGTTTTGGTTACGTTGTATGTCCTGTTGAGTACACTTGGCAGTGGCGGCATAGAGAATTCAGAGGTGATTTGTTGGTCGCGTGTGAAATGTCTATTCTGATTGAGCCAAGGCTTAATTCTATCCTTCATCATACACAAACACACACCACGTACTTGATAATAACATGAGTTAAAGTTGGCATTTGGCAATAATATGAATGAATGGAGGGGGCTCCTCATGTTCCGTGAAGATTAAAAGCTGGAGCAAGAGAGAGAGAGAGAGAGAGAGACTTGGAGCGCGCCAGCTAGACTGGAAGCCTGGAAAACATTATTATTAGTCGGGAAGCAACCCAAGTCAGAAACACGTAGTTTATAGGGTATGTCACGACCAGATTTCTTGGTCACTTTCATCCAATGTTATGTTGGAACATTATTATTATTTCTAGTTCCTTTCCTATTCCGACACACTAATAATTATGAGTGAATGTAGACGTAGACGTAGACGCAGACAGGGTCCCGCTCGTGCGGTGCATCGTGCATCATGATGAACGGAATGAAAATGACTTTTCCGATGCATTACATTTTGAATTAAGAGTCATTTAGAGGGACGATTTTGTTCTGCATTATCGTAAGCCCAATCCGCTTTGTAAAAGACCTGGAAGTGAAGATAATTACTACCGGAAAGATTAAATACTTGGCTCGTATGAACCTGAAAATACGGATGCCATGGACAGAGTAGTAGTTTGATCTTAGACGGATGATTTATTTAAACTTAGGGAGGACAACACCCAGAATCAATTTAAAAATCACGCAATATAACAAGTAACATGAAAACTTTCCCCAAAATTCCCGGAATCAAAACTTCGGGCAAACGGCGCAGGAAATTCAAAATACATTTGAAGACAATGTTTCTCTATAAACAAAAAAAAGACAACTAAAGTTTTCCGAATTGAGTATTTGTACCCTACACCTTGGACTACAAACTTTCACCTAGCGAAAGTGCACTAAAATTTAGTTTATGTATAAACACAAAAATATGAGTCTCAAAAATCTAAACGTCAGTAGTGATAGAGTAGTGCCTTGTCAACTGCTAATGTTGAGGCTACGATCTCTCTGCCAGACATGGCTAATTACTTGTCTTAATGAAGTCGCTCTAGAAAAATTGATGATGGTGTCTGACTGTGTCTTACTGACTAATGTCAACGAACATATGCATTCTAGAAAGTCGATTGTCGTCATCCCTCTTCGCGTGTCGCGTTCAATATTTCTGGTACTATCTCTCATTTTATCAATGTCTTCATCCCCTGTCAAACAGCTTCATTCTAATTTTTAGTCCTTGATTTCTGTAAACCCTCCTGCTGTAATGAAATTCATTTGCTGTCAAAGAGAATCAAGACAATATCAAACACACGCAAGAGTTAGTTTTCTTATAATGTACACTTTCACAGATGATACGATACACTATTCCGTTCTACGAACTCAAACCAGAACCCCTGCGTAGTCTAGTGTAAAAACAAAAAGAAATCAATGGGTAGGAAATAATGAAACACGTCATGAACAGATGTTGAAGTAGAGAGACCATCATTGACTTGTAAGTTACTCACCGGGGTGAGAAATTTTGTTCCCACCGAGCTACAAATAAACTATAAGAGGGTGCTGCACACAGGCAGGAATGAGATACGAAAGTACGACACGAACAAATAAATGTCTCGTCAATTCACAGTTCAGCCTCAATTAGGTTCAATTCTACCTGCCTCTTCCACTTACTTACGTACTGGATACTCTCTACACATAAAAACGTGTTACAGTCTATGTTTATTTTTTAATCCAAGTTGTATAGCTAAAAATAAGCCAGTAATAATTTTGGTTATTCAACATACTAGGCCATACATTACTTTTTATTTTAATCACAGTCGAAAAAATGAAATTAATTGACGTTCGCAATCGGGTACAGTCAAGACTCAAAAGTTTTCATGAAGAAAGCTGTACGTGGTTTCGATTTGGCCTTAGAAAGTAGGTCCTAGACACCATGTCTACTCAATACATCCAAACCCCGGCAAAAACCTATGCGATCATATTGCAATGGACTAATAATACATTCCTACATTTAACCTGAAAATAAAGGCGGACTGGAACATAGAGACACCTACGCTGTACGACCTTCCTGTCGTAATGCACTTACATTAATGAGAGCTTTTGTGCTTCACACACACACAAGTTGAGTTCATAGGAATGCTCACACTAAGATACAAGTGCAGTGTGATATTATTATGTGTTTGGATAGAAACTTCTAGTGTTGTGCCTGTCCTCCATCCCCATGTTCTTGAAACAAAGTTATGGAGTATTATGATGGACAGCCACTTTATTATAAGACCTTTCCTTGTTTTGAACTAACATTCCTGACTCAACAAACTTGTGATTTAATCGAATTTAATTCCATTCCTACCTTAGCACTCCTACTCCTACTCCTTCTCCTTGTCTTCCTCTGAACATCTAAATTGAATGCAAATTTCATAATGTGATGCATACATTTCCAAGGTTGGAAGTTATTGACACACCCAGAGAAAGCACTTCATTTTGACTTAACTAATAAACATTTGCATCAAAAGACTCATGATATGAAAGACTTATCCTGGAGTTTAACACCAGCAGTGGGAGTGTGAACCCAGGCTCAAACTTAAACTTGGAGAGTCGAAAGTCTATGGGAATTTAAAAGGATAAAAGGCTTGATGTCGTTCACAATTCTGGAATAAGAATTTATATTTACTGCGCATAAAAACCACATAAAATGCTTTATACATCAAAATCATATCAATCTTGTAAAGAAGTCTGGACTGAGTGAGTGGTCCAATACTAAAGACAATATCAAAGACAAAAGTTGTGAACATGCAATTTCCAGTTCACATGAAAGTGTAATATCAACTCCAATCGCCCAAGTCCAAAGTCATACGTCTAGTCGTCCATACCTTTAAATAAATTTACAAAGAGAAAACCCACAATGTAGTTTTATGACTTATCTGAATACAACAAAAGCTTTTTCCTTTATAAACTGAAGTTCCAAGTATTAAGTCCTAAAATAATGACAATGTAGAAGCGAGATATCCAGCCAGAAGACTCTTAGCAGACTAACATATAAAGAAACAGAGGAAGGGAAGGGGTGAGATGGAAGGTTGGTTAAATGGAGCAACTTTATTAATGGAATTTTCCTCGGTTCGATTCAGTTTAGTTTCAACTTCGTCACAGTCAGTCACAGACGGAGAAGGAGAAAGCACCATAGGGGTGAAAGCAAAGGAATCCGTACATCTGTGGGAGCCAGCCGCCAGAGGAGGCCAAGAAATATTGAGAGAATTGAGTTTTCCATTTTTTTCTTCAACTCTTTCTTTTGTATTTCCAGGAAAAGTCAGGAGAAGTCCAAACAGGGTAGTTCATAACCATTTATCCCTCCCGGGAGTATCGGGTAGCTTCTTTGTTCGAGGCAGACCGTGTCCCCAAGCCAGTATTGTAAAACGTGGTCTCTTTTCTTTAATTTTGTAGGCGCTTCATGGTATCGCTCTGACGGTTAGACAAAAACTGTTTCTCTTAGACTCAGTTCGACGAAATTATCTATTATTTTTTTATTTCTATAATTTTCAATAATGTTTATTGTTTCGAAATTAAAAGACATGTAAAAAGATATGTGCTACCCTGTATGATTTCTCTTGTCAAGTTTCAGAAAAGGATTTTGGAGTTATGGGTTGATCTTTTCAAAGCAAAATCCACGTGTACTTTGAGACCTTACAGGGCTTCCTTTGGCTCTGGGTAGATTCTTGGGCTCGCGTGTGCTGCTCTGGACTTTGTCTGACTCAAAGGAAAGAAAATAGAGTTTGAAAAAATAACAGAGAAATGACACAAAATATCTAATATATTACTGCGAAGCCATTGTATTATAAGCTTGAGCCATGATCTGGATTTTTATTTACGGGATAATGCTCAGCTAGTCAACGTGGCGGCAGTTCACTCTCAGAAGGCAAAGAAAAAAAGATCACTTCAGCTTATAAATGTTAAGGCAGCAAGCTGGGAACTAGTATGGTTTCAGGCTCCAACTAGTTTCTAGATGCTGCCTTAAAACCATAACTCCTTTTGAGCTTTAAACTATAGTAAAATCATTCTAATACCAATCAAGTGTCACTGTTAGTCTGTAATCCACCACAAAATGGCTCCGGGACCATACAATATATACATTGATGTCTGGTCTTGACCTAGACCATAGGACGACTTTTTATCTTAACCTTTGAAACAACCTATCCACATTTCACACTACTAAAAGGAACGTCCTTCGAAGTTTGAACAATGAAGTCCATTTGCAGATTTAAGGTAGGAGACCTTGGTTATTTGTAAGTGGATATTAAATTTTGTACAATAGTCAAAAACCATCCAAGAATATTATTTTTAGTTTTAAAACTTTCCTGAACTGTGGAGTCTGAGTTAGTCTGGATTTAATTAATTGTTTCTTTTTGAATCGATCAACACTCCAAGCCTTTCATTTAGGACTTTGTGAGGATCAGTTCATACAAACTTTACTTTATGAATTTAACCTGGAGTTTTTACGACTCGAACGAATAATTCACCCGGGACTCGACGGAAGATGTGTGCGAGTGTGGATATGCATGCAGATTCATTTAAATCTCCTTGTATTCAGTTTTATGTTGATTTTGTAATCAAAATTTAGGAAATTAAGGAGGACGTAAAACTTGGGATCAATAATAGTTGTATGAGGATGAGGGTGCCAGGTCTAACGCCATGAGTCACTTACGACCAAACCAAACTAACCGACCGCCCGCCGGACGAACTCTTCAAATAATTGAATGGAAGGATGGACGGATTGGATAATAAAAAGTCTTGGTTACTCCGTAGGCCCTAACTTCCACTAATCAAATTGGAAGTGAGAGACAGACCTGAACGCCTTTTAATGGAGTAAAACTGAGTAAAACTCACTTTCCACGACCTGGGAGAAAATGAAGAAGTGAACTGAAAGTGGAAAGGGAGTCAGAATGCATTGGAAAAGTTCATACATTCGTGAACGTCAGTATTTTTTCCCATTATTATACGATCCTCCGCCTATTTCTCAGCGAGTGCAAGTCAAGTCAAGTCAACTTTCCCCACGTATGTTCAGTTTAGAAGGAGAAAGCCGGAGTCGTAACGTAACCTGGCTTAGCTATACTGGCATAATTTTCTTGAATCGATCACGCTCTTCTTAGAAGAGAGTAAAATGTTAGGAAACGTTTTTTTCTCTCTCTCTCTTCCTTCTTCAAGAAGAAAAAAGAAGGCGAGAGAAAAATATGGCAGGGTTACGAACTCAATGTGAAGAAAACAAAAAGGCTCTCCACACAAACATACATTCACGGCTATAGGCTACACTTTCCACACTTTCACTGCAGTTTTCTGAAGGCAGCGCAACACAATGAAAAATTAACTTGCAAATAGCATTGCCGGCCGGGCGTTTTGGTCCAACAGAAAAAAAAGGTGCCCAGTGCTTATTCGCTGGGAATCGAGTTTCCTGTAAAGTGAAAGCTTTCTTCTCGTCTTCTTTCAATTTCTCTCCTTCAACTTGAGATATGAGTGTGAAGTAAGGTTAGACGTGTTTGTTTAAAAAGTTTAGCGAGAGACGTTCAAACAAACACACGCACATACGTTTTCTCTAATTTTCGCGTTTTGGCAACACGAAGATGATAAAAACCGTGGGTGTTAACAAGGAACCATTTTTGAATGTCAAACATGCCATTCTAAACTATTGCCATCTAACATGTTTATGCAAGGGGTCGAATCCAGAACATATGAAAGCAGCACGAGCTACCTTAACAGCAATGCCAAAAATCGAGTTTTAAATCCAAAATGTGTTCCTTTGTGTTGGTTCCTTAATGAAGACCCTTAAAGGGAAAGTACTTAAATGTACACTCAATACATTAGAACATACGACGTAGTACCTGATACGGTATTGACATTAAATGACAAAACATCGAGAAGAGCAAAGTTTGTGGAAGCCAAGTAAAAAAATACAATAAATTGCACAGCATTGTGTGTCTGACTTTAATAAGTCAAGTTAACAAGTTTGTATGTTTTGGAAGAAATACGGTGCGGGAGTGGTGGTGGTGGTGGTAGAGGGAGAAACGAACCATCAAAAATAATGGCCTGGAGAAAGTTTATTGACAAAAAATTTTCCCCCACCTCAAATGACACTTTTCCCCATATTAAAGCTTTGGAAGACTTTTCGTGGAGAAAAACTTTGGAAGTTAAGTTTCGGAAAGTTCAAAAAACACAGGGTTGTAAAGGAAAGTATTGTCCTTCACGTCCACAACCGGACCACAAACAAGTCACTGCAATGAAGAAAAAAACTGAAAGACAAGGAAGCATCTTTATGCATGTTCTTTTGGACGTTCAAAAAAAAAGTGCAAACGGCAGACGAGACACGCCAACCACGCACGCACGAAATGTAAACTTTCTACTAAGACTAGGGAGTTTACGTGCGTTTACGTAATTTCCTTTGAAAAAATATAGCAATAGTCTTTGACTTTTTTGCTTTTTGACTTGATAAAGGGTAATGGGTCTTCCTTCGTGCACTTATTCCCTTTTAGAGCACCTCACAAACTTTCATAGATTACACTTCATTGGACCAACTTTGACGGGTTCTAGTCTTCGAATTGAAGAAAAACGTAACCGACCCAGTCCCGTCACCATTCAACCGAGAACGCTTCCATCACTGAAAGTGCCAAGGGTAATATATTAAAACGATTTATGTCGGGGGAGAGCAGGTGATGGAGAGGAGATAGGGATTTTAGAGTTTAGTCTTCCATAAACTTTAGTATTGCATTTCTCTAAAAAAAAAACGTAAAGTTATTTCGTATATCCAGAAGATTTTAACCAATACCCGGTATTGAATCCTTACGTTCAATAAACTCGACTTACTCTAATCCTCTAGAT
>JAQGCB010001281.1:0-15239 GCA_034698835.1 Protaphorura tricampata | reverse complement strand
ATAACCTCTACAGTGGTCTGTACACAGGTACCACTGTGAGACGATGGCCGGACTAACTTTCTCTTTATTGCATACATTTTGGTGCATTTTTCAAGTTCGATATATAGAGAGTCCACTGTACATATAAAATACATTCGTCTCATATTTAGATTCCTCTCAATGGAATCAGAATAGAAATTTGGACTTGTTTTTCTAGAAAACTTCTTGCCCAAATCGCTAATTCTTTTTGAAAGTTAAAATTGAGGTTAGACGAAAAAATGGTTGGTTCAGGTCTACCTTGTATATAAAGTCGAATTGCTACTTTCTATAGTTATACATGGTATTTAAACTTGATCTCGGTGTAGCTCACACTGTATTACATTCAACATCATTTATTTCTGATCACCGTCCTACCCATAAAATCGGTGACCGTTGTCAAATGTTCTTGACATTAACTTAAGTGTACACAATTCTGTAATAATACTTTTTTTCCCCAAAAAAAAAATCATCATTAAAAAATTTTAGTATTCTATTTGAGTAATTTCTTGTTCAGTTCATTAGAATTTTGTTGAGCTTTTTGAAGCTTTTGCTCAAGATTTTCCGTATGTACATGTACAGTACGTGATGATGTATTTGTAAAAACATTTTCTTCAGCTCTTTATAATTCATGACCTTACCGTAAGTGACCTTAACTGGTTTTGACCTGATTATCATAATGATGTTTTTTTTAAAAGAATGTAGAGGAAGAAGTACACTGCACTGTAGTTTTTTAAAAGATTAAGAAGTTGTACGTAAACGAATTGTTTACCTCGTCGGAGCATGCAGGCATGGAAAAACTGGAATAATTCATAATAATATTTAATTGTTAGATAATTACCCTTTTAACTTACTAACGATTTCTCAATGTGTCATTAGTCAGAGTGGCAGTAGTGGGACAGTCGAACGTATAAAAAGCGAATGATCTTTGTGTAAATCTAACCAGTTACACTTACAGCCACATTTTCACTCCAATAGTAAAAAAAACTGTTACAACAAATACTTTTCATAAAAAATGAAGACAACTCAAGTATTTTCATTCGCCCTTCTTTTTACAACTGTCATGCTCGTGTCAAAAGGTAAAATGTTATTTTGGAATTTCTTTCATTTTAAGTTTAACACATTTTTAAAAGAAGATATTTTTTTTTAATTTTTTATTTTTTTTTAAATTTTTTTTAGTCACAGCACAGTGTTACTGGACTGGGACTTCACCATTCTGCAATGGACAGTGTTATTCTGATATTTATGAAGGGCATGCTAGGAATTGGGAGGAAGCTTTGATTGTTGAACGTGGGACCATACTGGGTGCACCGATGACTAATGAATTTGGCAACGCTTGTGTAATTGGAAGCAAGGCCCTCTGTTGTTATTGAGAGGAAAATAGCGCAACGGAATTCAGATGACATCTGACGAGTCATATTCATATGTACAGAAATCGTAATGTCTTGAAATGCATGCCGTAGTCAAATTTTGGTGGAATCTAGTTGGGGTCAAGAGGTCAAGGTTGTTTATATATTATGTAAAATACGTTTTGTGAACAATATCTCTGGTGAATAATAAAAACGAGGAGAGTAGCATCGAGAATTACTTTGTTATTACTTTGAACGTTTGTTGATTTTCAATTGTTTTGTTTATTTTTTAGAATATAATGCGCATGTCTATTCAAAATGTACGCTGCTCCAATTCTTTCAATTCAGATTGACACCTATTACACTCACAATCGAAAAAGTAATATTCCTTTAGATGTTTCCTTCTTTCAATTACATTTGGGTCCAAGTCACCGTAACTCGTAGTAATCATGTCTCCTGGATTCATTAATTTTGATGCTTTGAACGTTAGAGTAAATTGGTGTGATTGATTTTCTTGATTGCAGAGCCGAAGCTAGTATTGGGCAGCCTCGGGCATCCGCCCAAGGGCGCGAGCCGAGGGGGGCGCAAAAAAATTGAAAAAATGTAATATAATTTTTTAATTAAATCAAAAGTTTTATGTTTAAGGCGTAAGTGGTGTAGAGCATTTGTCGTTCTAACTAAATGCTTCAATACTCCTTTGAACAAGCGCGCGCCATCTATAATAGAAATAGTAAACTTTGAGATTTGTTTCTGAATTTGAAATTCGAAACAAACAATTTTTTTTCGTATTTCTACTTTTGTCATTCCAAAATTCAGTTCAGAATTTATAAAAATGCAACTAAATAAAGAAAGTGGTAGTAAAGGGCGCAAAAGAAGGGAAGCTGAAAAAGCGAAGGAAGAAGAATTCATGAAGAAAGTGCCAAAGCTGACCAAACTTTTTTGTAAAGCTGATGCAAGGTAATAAAATTATTTGACTGATAATTTAGTATTCAGACCTTCTCACAGAGATTCAACGCTTCCAGGCAACAGTCAAGAATTACGATGAAAAATTTGAGGAAAATAATCTTGTTAGTTGTCTTTCACTCATTCGCAAGAACGATCTAGCGGAAATGTTTCCAAATCTCTCTATTGTTTTGCGAATTTACCTCACATTACCAATTACAACTGCAATTAATGAACGAAGCTTCAGTAAGTTAAGCTTAATTGAAACATATCTCAGAGCCAGTATCGGTGAGAACAGACTTTCAGATCTCGCAATTCTTTCAATTGAATCTGAGCGAGCACGTACGATTAACTACGACGACGTTATTGACACCTTCGCAACTAAGAAGTTGCGAAGAGTTTCATTTGCAAGTCAGAAGGCAACGTCACACTCACAGTCAACTGGCTCCGAATGTTAAGTATCATGAATCTAAAAATTGTTACAATTGTTACTTGTTTCTTCCTGTGTGCAGTTGGTATTTTCTGGTAACTTGTTATTCAATTCAAGTAATTTAATTGTACGTTCCAAAAATACGAATAAAAACTCTGTTCATAATTTTATAAGGGGCGATTTTTTTTATATGCCCAAGGGCGCAAAAATCCTAGCTTCGGCTCTGAATAGATCACCCTGGAAGACTGCTTATTTAAACTTTTAGAGCAGCTTAACCTGCATTTCATTTTCAAAAACTAAACGAAGCTAATTAATTATAGTATATTATTAGAAAATTCAACGTTTTATCTAGTGTACACACGAAATCGATTGCGCCCCTCCGGGTCGGCGCCCTGGCGGCCGCCGCCACCCACCGCCATCGTCGCTACGCCACTCACATTCCAAAAAATAACTAAAGAAATAATCCGCGTGAATAAACCCAAGGTTTAATGTAAAGTTTAACAAATTTGACACACACACGATGCCATCGGCCTTTATAGCTTTATCCTCCTTAATTTTGACAGCCGCATCATAGTGTTATGGTATTTTCATCATGATATACATGATCATGATAATAACATGCTAATGTTTGCTCTTATCAATTATCGTGTGAAGACGTACACCTTTAAAATATCAGAGCATAGCGAATTTATGTCGTGACTGTGTGGCTGTCTTCTCATTTCATAGTACACTTGCGAATTGATAAACACAAGGTAACTACTTTTCACGTAAAAACCAAATGAGGTCAAAAATATCCCACAAGATTACAATTGTATCAGGTGTCTTGAACACTTTCCAATGATGAACTGAAATCTCCAGAGTCCAGAATTAGACATGTAGATTTACTGTTAGAGATGAGAAACGGAGGAAAAATAATTCTTTATTGATCGACGAGATATTCGTGACCGGGAGGAGTGAAATTACCATCTCTCGCTTTACCGGTCTAGACTGAATCCAATTTTTTCCTCAAGAAGGTTTCCTTGTCAGAAGAATTCATAGTCACGGTCTTTTTTCAATGTGCATCGTCCCCATGTGTGAATTTTTGAACTGTCACAAGTCACATTCATTATCTAATGTCATTATATATGTATGTATTGTAAATTGTCACACACCTTTAACGAATGTTGATTTGATTACGTGTGAAGTACAAAGATGGTTGTAAAGAAAATCAGGAAAGAGTACAAAGAAATAAATAAAATCAAATAAATTCAAGTCATTACGGTCGACGGGATGCGGTAATGCACAAAAATTGCAATGGTTGAGTGACGGGTGTGTCGTGTGTCATCCCATTCACTCAAACTAGAGCAGCGTGGCGGAATAACCAAGCAATCAAAATTAGTTTCGCTAACCTTTTACTTTTATAAAAGTTTAGTAAGGATGTTTATGTTGCAGTTTATGTGAATATTCAACGAGATATGGTTAAATTTTAGTCTTTTTCCAATTTTGCTCTAGTTGTTGGTACAGGAAATGTTGACGCCAACGAATAATTTTATTCTTGTCGTACTGCTTTGCATTTGCTCTACTAAATAATGTAATGTAAGGCAAATAAATGTGAAGGTATCTAACTTCAAGTACTGTAGATTTCATCCTCATCCTCATTACATCCCAGAAGAGATTATAAAGTTTGTTGTACACGCATTAAGATAATCAGATCTTATTGAACCGGATAGATGCTTTTTTTGACAACCACAAATTATGACTTTATGACTCTACTTTCTCTTTTCCGGAAATAAAAGCTCCAATTATTTTATTTTCATCATCTCATTTTCCTGAGATGATATTATGGTTTGGGGTAGGACGCTACGGTAGACGAAGGGATTACGGAAACTAATATTAGATATGGTCTGATTACATTTTGTGCATATAAAAATACTAGCTGTGGATGTTTCACTAAGGAAAATACGAATGTCGAATGTCCATTTAGAATTTCAAAAAAATCTTTCTGAGAGATGCGCGTTACATCCATCCATATTGTCCTTGTTTTATCATTCAAGGTCATTGTAAACGGTTAAGTGTTTAAAGACTCTTCAGTGATCCGACGTAAGTGTAAACACGTACGTCAATACATACACGTGTATTTCAATAAAACAATCAACTAACCTAAACCCATCCAAATAATGGTAATGGTAATATTAGAGAGCTTGCAGATAATTCATGGTTTTGTAGTATTTCTGTTGGTTAAAATCCTGATTGGATGTAATCTATCATTTCAGACATACCTTATCTCAAAGTTCTTCTATTGCTCTACTCCTTGAATTGAAGCTTGACATTTTCGTATAAATCTAATAAAATATGATCATGATTTACTTATGCAAGGAATATGAAAGAGAAGAAAGGCGTTAGAAGGAACATGGGAAATCAAGGAAAGCGTAAACAAAAGTTGTAGCCGTTGGTGTGTCAGTGTTAGCGTCGTAGTACAGAGCTAGCTGCTTCTATGGGGTGAGGGTGTGATTCCTTACGCAGACATATGACCACATACTTCAGAGTCAGACGGATCTCCTGTACCGTCGACCGTCGGTTTCCGTAAAATTATATATTACCTGCGGTAATATTCTCGCGTCAAATTGAAAATTAATTAACAATGGTTCCACCTTTGATCTTTAAAATCTGACATAACAATCGATTCTGACATAAGCAAAATCAATGTGACCCCTCGTGATGCTAACAATTGCCTCCAATCAATAATGTTAGCTGCACAACCCGAATAAATCAGTTAATGCAATAATGCAATACTAATGATGAGATATGAATATGACTCTCACACAAGACACAACATTCTATTTTTAATTCTAATTGTACTTGAAGGTCGAGCAGTGGCGTTGACGAGGGCGTCATGAAAAGATGTTAGATTTGCTAATTAAGGCCGAGCGGTGGCGGCAAGACATCATGTGTACGTTAAATGTGCCAATGTTTATTTGTGGAACATCTTGATTCCGTTTTCAAGTTAAATCTCCGACTCAATTTGGATTGACTGATTGTTAGCTTTACTCTCTAGATGGATGACGGACTTCAATCAAAGGTCAAATAATTCTGATTGGCTTGGAATGGCACATAAAGGCCATGACAGATTATTCATGGACTTATATGGGTAGACAAGATCGGGATAAATAAATATTCAAAAATTTCAATTGTAATTCGTGACATGACGAGTGCATTTTTACGTATGTGCATTTTTATAAGAAGCTTTATTTGGAGTTTTCGATACTAATAAGTGAATATTTTAATTCGCACTTCAAACTTTGATTCGGCTTTGACAAGTAATTCTGAATTTGAATGGAGTGTTAAACGCGTGTTACATTACAATCCGACAAGGATACCGCAAGTTCCGCAAGGACTTCAGGGAAAACTGATTAGAACATGAAAAGTTGAATTTATTTCCAGATAATCTCAAACTGTTCGCACTTTATGTATATTACCAAAAATGAAATATTTATTCACGGTTTTACATGGTGAAATATTTCCTTGTGAGTTTGGAGTCTAATTTTTCACTGAAATTCTTTCTTTGAAGGGTAGAAAAATTATCACGACAAATTCTCAAGTATTATTTTAGTGGAGACAAAGGATGAGAAATATTAATTTGAGGGTCTCAGGTCACGAAATGCTCAAAGCGAAAATACGTACGCAGAGGGATACCATCTAACACAATGCTTTGTCTTCGAATTTAACGGAACCGATTATATTTACTTGATACCTATGAATATATGGCTAACTGGGTTAGGAAATTAGTTTTGGAAATAATATGTTTATTACTACACATGATATATGTGAATTAATTTCAGCCATAGCCACAGCCAAGCCGACTAATTCCACAAAATGAAATAATTTTAAAAGATTCACACGGACAACCACAATATTCATTTTAAATCCATTAATTAATCTTGATTAGGTGCGTTACGTTATTCACAGCATCACAGCAGTCGAGTGAAATATACGTGTGAAATGTGGTCGTAAATTCAGGGTTAAACATCTTTTCGTACTCAGACTCAGACATTCTCCAAATCTTACAAGTTAGTTATGAATGTTGGAGGAATTATGTACTTGTATTGTGTTGTTATTCATTTACGCAATAATTACCAATTCTCAATTGTTCATCTTATTAGTCTTGTCAATACGCACTGGGGCTCCCTCGTGTAATTTTGGGCTGTCAATAAGTGGCTGTATGAAGTGCACTGTAAACAATAGAATTTCAATTTCAGTGCCCCACACGCACAATTTTAATACCATAAAAATATGTTGTATTCTGACAATGTTTGGTAATAGGGAGTCAAAGGATTAGTGATTGTTTCAACAAACATTAATCCAAAGAACGGAATGACCCAATACACAATCGGCTTGGGTATACAATCGTGAGATTTGAAAGAATGCAGTTAGAATGTCTAGTCCTTAATAAGAGGTCGTTTGTCTCGACTCTCAACTGATTGAGACTTGAATGTGATCGTGTAATTTCAAACGATTAAAATAGAAAAAAATATGTACAATGTTATGCAACTAATTGATTCTGCCAAAGTGATTGCGGATGCTGAAAAGGGATAGGGTAGCGAAGATTTTGGTCATGAGTTTTCTGGCCAATTAGAAATAGAGAATTTCTTTGTTTTTTCGCTAGATAGTTTTCATAATACCAGGATACTTTCTCCATGCTAAAACTAAATTGTCTATATCCAGCTCCAGCATACAGGCAGGACCAAGTGAATACGTACAGAACTTTTTTATTCTCATTCTACATCTTACTCTCAACTCTCCCTACAATAATACATAGTTTTTTTAACAAAGTCAGTTTGTTGTGACCGCAATGTAGGATCGACGTACTGAAAGACATTCACGCCCCACCCCACCAAAAGATAGATTCTTTATTTCCCCATTCTTGTGAATAATTGTCAATATTTCTTTCAGGGTAGTGGCGGGGTAGATTTGGGTAGACCGGTAGTGCAATCCGTGCTGAAAAAACAATTGTTGTTGGCAGGACTTTTGTCAAATGCATCTCATTTCTTGGCACTGCAATCTCAAATGTATTTCCGTAAGGAAGTTAGATTAGTGGAGAAGAAAATGATTTAAAATACATGTAAAAATATTAATAATTTCAAACTCCTACATTAATTTACCATCGTTCATTGTGTATTGCAGATTTTTGTTAACGAACTTTTTGTCTCCAATTCATCTAGGAAAACTCGCTATTATATAATGTACGAAAGAACTTCACTGAAATAGAGCCACAAGCTGTAAAAAATGTACGCCTGCCGGTCTGTCCAATTCCAAAAAAGTGGCACAGTTGGAGTTGGAGTAAAATTATACTGAAATGGGCAAAACAATTTCTCTCAAAATAATCTCCATCGATAATAAAATCCAGTTCCTGCGTAAGGTGCGAAAATTAAATTAAAAGCTGACCTATATATCAGTTACGCGTTCAATCTTGGACCGCATTCCGCCGACCAGTCACTCAGGTTCATTGGTTTAATGTTTCCACAAAATGTCACGTTACACACGTTCGCAGAGTGTGTCAAGACATGAGTTGACCCTTTCGACACCTCACGACAATATCACATGTCTATCCTAATGTTTAACATTTTATTATTTCCTACAAGTTCTACTTTATTGTGCATGCAAGCCCTTGTTTCTTATCTGTCAAATCATCTGTCACATCTTCTTTTGTGTTCTGTTTGTTTTTCTGAGCATTTAGCACACATGATAAAGACAACTCTTAGTTTCTTGTCAACTGTCATCTTGCGTAACCCCATTAAGTTTAATGAGCTAAACAAGAATCTTAAGAAGATTCTTAAAGCGTAAGTGCTAAGCAGACTCAATAAAATTATGTAATAAGCAACAATGCGACTGCTGAGTTTTTTGAAGTTCCTGACACTTACTTTATAATTACACACACGCTGTGTCTTCAATTGTGTTCATAAATAAAAAGTGGTAAACGTGTCACTCAGTATTGCGTACATAATTAGTTAATTTTGGACCGGTTAATTTGTACAGTTTTTTGATTGCTTGCGTGGATGCAATGCAATCAAACAATCTGTCTTTTTAGCACCAAATCTGCAACGATGTTTAGGAAATGTCGTGCAGTAAATATGGCAAAGATGATTTTATTGTATAATCGTTTTGGTATTCTCGCAAGATACCTCTTTTACATTATAAAACGTGGTCAGTGTTAAAGATCATACATTTTGAGTGTCCTGGTCATGAAGCTTTGAAGAGTTTGCGTCCGTTCTTTCGAAGCAACCGTGAAACTTTCATTTGTTAAAAAAAGAGAAATGGATTACATGATTATACATAATACAACATTGTAATCTAACTATATATATTTATAAAGATGATGTACAGAATTACCAATTCCTGCGAGACAACCGGGGTAGACTTACCTGAGCATTAGTGAAAATAAA
Organism: Protaphorura tricampata; assembly: GCA_034698835.1. Taxonomy (NCBI): domain Eukaryota; kingdom Metazoa; phylum Arthropoda; class Collembola; order Poduromorpha; family Onychiuridae; genus Protaphorura; species Protaphorura tricampata. Next base: position 6,084 of record JAQGCB010001281.1, on the reverse strand, counting down.
ATAACATAAGTTGTCAATTTTTGAGTGTCAAAGTGTCAACTCTGTCACCAATCAAGAAATATAAACCTTTACTGAAGTTCAAATTTTTCCTTTAGTACTCTTTGACTAATAAGTAGTTGCACAGCTTCAGTTTACGTTGTACATTTTCTCCGAGAAAATTATACTTCTAATCCTTCATTAATTAGATGTGCTGGTACTTTTTGGAGGTTCTCGTAAAAACCCTACGGCTGAAAATAATTTCAAACGCAGACAAATCGGCTCTCATCCTCATAAGAATTACAGTAACTTTTGGGCATTTTAGTTCACCTGTCTGGGTCTTACATGTATAACGGCTTCCTTGTTCCCGTGATAGAAATTGTGCGAATCCTGTGATGATATTGTATTGTATTATGCAATCGATGACTAACTAAAGGCATAATAATATAGAAAAACCAGTCTTCTTGTTACCCGTTTAGAGTATTGCTGCAATTTTTGGCACACGAATGAAGATGTGCGTATGTGATGGGTCTGCATTTTATATAAACAAGAAAAATACATCACATCAGATGACCGGAAAGGAGGCGTATGCCGCCATGAGACGTATTCCTTTGCATAATATGGTTTTTAACTTGGCTCAGTGTTAACGGCAATAAATTATTTGGATAAATCCTTAAATAATCGTTTTGTCGTGTCCTGCATTGACTTGACACACACGGCATGAGTCTCTCACACTCGGAAGATGAATTTAATTCTAAAATAAAGCGTGCCAAAATTATATCTCGATAAACAAATAAAGAAAAGACTCAACGACATGAGTTTGGCGACTTCCTTCATTTGTGTGTATGAAAAAATTAGAGAGAGATTCAAATCCTCACGAAGACGATTTAACTTTCACTAAAAGAGACTTGAAAGGACAACGACACCCGATACACGGAAATAATTAGTATTACGTCCGATTTGGCTGATGCTGATATTTTTATATACCTACATAATCATCGGCACTATGAACCCTTTGCCATAATTTTCTATTAACGTGCATCTAACAATAAGATAAATGTGTAAATTGAGACCACAGAGGAAAATAAGAGATTCTGTTTCGAGGCTCGTCAATTCCAACCAAATTCATTTAATGTCTATTCTATGTTTCGTTAATCGCAATGTTTAATTCATCAAAGATCTTGATTTAATTATATAGGCAGGGCTTCTAGAGTAATTTCGTTGTAGCAAAATTACCTCGTCGATGGCAATTCACGGATACACACGAAAACACGAATAATTCTTCAACTCAAAAATACTCTGAAATCATAATAGATGACTTAGTTGAACCGATTGAGCTGAAACCCTGAACTACTATTAGTGGACATAAGATATAAATATTGACCCAGGTCGGAACTGCCACTGTCAAGTTTGAATACCGTCACACTAAAGGTCTCCTCCACAATTTTCAGAGAAAAAAGTTGTCGAACTTGCATGAATTAGCGCTTACAGTAATTCATATAGGCACACAAATTGTAATAGATTGAAGATATGAGTGATTGATTGAGTGGTTGATAGGTTTCCAATGTGCATCTTTAATTGAGATAATTGACAAATACAAATTAGAGAGCAAATGGAGCGATTTGGGTGCCTTACCATATAATACACTTTTTTAAAGCAAAATTTCCCTGGCTACTATTAATCAAAATTGACAATTGCCCACGTTATTGAGTTTGTACTCTGTTGTCTACACTGTGTATTTCAGACCAATTTGACATGATGTCGAAATGAGCATGCAGACTCAGGTTGATTAGCATTTACGTTGGCGTGACTTCTGACCTGACTGACTCCACAGCCCCATCATCATCTTCTTCCTTCAATTTACTGAAGAAATGCTTACTTCCTCGTCAACCTGCCGCATGCCGTGTCTGAGAGAATTCCGCAAAGTAGATTCAGCCAACAATTCCTGCTTATAAACATGAACATAAAACTTGGACTCTGTATTTGCCTGACTTGACACGAATGGTCGTTTTGCGTTTGCATTTTTGCATTGTTGGATTGCTTAATAGCTTCGCCCATCTTAAGTGTAGTTGCAATTGCACTATAATAATGCCTTGTTTTGGAGAATAACATGAAAAAAAGAGGCAAATTACCATAAGATCTACTCATTCGATTACTACGTTCCCATGCCATGCGGTCGCTGAATGTAGAGAAAGGCGACCTAAAAGATCATCTTTGTTTTGTTTCTAAAATAACCCCTTAAAATTACAACTTAACTAATTCCATAAACCACATGTTACCACAACCCTTCTACAATTCGAGTCGTTTTATTTTCTATAATGAGTTCTAGAGAAGATCCCACTAAAATATTTCTCAGGGAAATCGGTCCTGAGACGGTATATAGATATTTTGAGGTAAAATGTAATCAACTATTGAGATTTTTAAGAGCGATTGTGTTTATCAAAATTTATGCTGTTTTTGGCACGCGCTGTATTGTAAATTCTAATAAATCACTGGACTGGGACAACATTCTATTTGAAATACATATTTGCATATTTCTGACAACCATATGGTCTGATTGCATACGACAGTTAACTGATCATCATGAGCCATCATATTAAATCTTTGCAATTTAGTTTCTTGCACTTCAGGCATTATGCACAGCAATCGTTCAGAGCTACTATTTAAAATTATGACCGAAATTTCAATCAAGCAATCCAATATGCAATGCTTGAGCTTAATTTCATAAAAGCTTGGCCGATCCTCTCGTATAATGATGGGGCTTCCGGACTACACTAGAACGATGACATTTAATCTGAGGGTTGGAGATTTGCCAGGAGTGCTTTATAGGATTGAATTACAAAACTCATGTGACAGCTTACATAACTAGCGTTAAAATATGCAGAAGCACCCAGAGTTTTACTGAAGAATCCGGCAGTCATTATAATCACAGAAAGCAGGGTAGTGGAAAACAGTTTTCCTAAAATGGTACAAATCGGTCACGCATCATGGTATGTGTTATACAGAGGTACGAAGAGAGGCTTTCCTATATCACCACCCTGAATTCTTCTCTAATAGTGCAGAAACTTTGTAGATTGTTCGTTTTGTGCATAAGAACCAGAAAATCCGGCCTTGGGCGTGTCTCTTCAGTATCACAAAATGAGATTTCGATTTTGGGTTGCTTAAACCATTAATCAACTTTCTCGGAATAACCTCTTTTATCCAAACTTTTTGCTAGGCAAATCTTCACATCATTCGTTACATCGTCTAGAATACCCTGACATCGACATTGAATGCTGGAATAGTTTTTCACATATGCAACTTTTCTTGTAGTTTCTAGATTGACTCAAAATTCCACGTGCTTTCTATGCTTGAGGACTATTAAAAAAAGTAGTAGTATGAATGTATGATATATACTTCGGTAGGTCTCGTCCTAAGCAACACCTGATTTACGGCTGACCTTTGTAATACATCGAGAGTTTCGAACTCAGAATTAAAAAATGTGACAGAAATTCTGATATAAAGAAACTGCCGTAGCCATTGTAATTTGCATTCTCTGAATCTCCAAAAAAACTTTCGTTGGATCAAAAGTTTTGCGGATCCCAATTAAAAAAAACTTGCCCTCAAACTTGAAACCCGAATTTTTAATCTTTTTCACCAGTTTAGTTGCAGTGTTTGAGTGTATTTCGCACAGTGCATGGAATTCAATTAAATTCTGCTCAAACAGACAGATTTAATTAATGGCTAATTGAAACCTTCAGCCTGGCCTGTCACTACAGTACATACTACACAAAAAAGCAACGTGGTACACAGAAATTGACATTTGATTAGAATCATGTTGATCATTTTTGTCGCGTGCCGATCAGATATGACTCGAAATTGGTTGCAATGCAATGACAGCAAGTTCGATTACGTCAGGCCACTCACATAACCTGGGGGTTTGACACAGTCTCGGTCATAATAGACTCTAATAATATTCGTATTCTTAGAAATCAAATCTTAATCAACTTTACCGGGAACGTAAAAATTAAAACAATGCCAATTATGAATTCATGAACACATGATAACCTTTCTCATTACTTACAATTAGATCCAACACTATATGTTCTATTTCCATACAAGCGTCACAAATAATGTGCAAAGTTTGTGTAAAAGCTTCTAATTAAACATATAGGCACCGATTTAACTAATTTGAGTTGAAAGTGAATGAAACATTTCTCGGGTCCACCGGGAGTCAGCTGGCTTTTTTATCCACTATTTATTTGCGGCTATTCACGTATTTTTGGAAAACTAATTTCTTTATTGACTAATGAAATTACTGGGATGAGTGCTCAAAATACATGGCGTTTAATGGGCACAGAGCCGAGTAGCATCCGAGCAAGGACGCTGACAAATCAAATTTTGTGGACACAGATTTCAACCTAACATCTATGCATGTGGTTCCTTTATTCTAATTTAAGATTCCTTCAGGCTAGAATTGTAATTGTGTCAGTCAATCAAGTCAAGTAAATGTGACACGTGATTAACGAATGGAAATAGATTATGCTCATCCTAATGAAAATTGTTACGAGGCACGATGAATACCTGACTTACTGTTACTCATTGATGACCACAAAAATGAACAATTCATCAGAACTGAGTTCCACTTTCGATTTCAATGTTGTTCCCTATGCACTCTCCCCGTGCATGCTGCGCTGTTATGTTGTGGTGAAGTACATTGTTAAAAAAACTACATACATAATGTTTGCAAAGGTATATGACATTAACAACAACAGCACCTATAAGCTCATCCTTCAAGAATTTATTTAGTTAACATTGTACCGTAGAAGTACTGCTTAAATATTTTACAGTGCATACGAAGAACACCCTTTTTTGTTAAACTCTTAAACCCCTTTTATGGATGCCTTTACCTGTTATCATCTATGCACACAACTTACCGGGTGGTTATGTCTTCAATTGTTATTTTTATTTTGAGGTGTTCTTCAAAGGACAAAAAGTTCATATAAAAGCCTCGGGAAAATTTTTCAGTGGTCAGTTAAACAAAGTCTGGCCTAAGAGTTCAGATAAGGTACGATTACGTGACACCGCTGCTCGTGTTGATTTTTATTCGGACGAAGTCAAAGAGACATAAGAAGTATAGAAGGAAATATCGGAATTGATTGATTTGAGTGAAGTGTTCAACGGTTTTGTTCAAAATTTGATTGCTCTCTAGTGTTTGACTTCCAGGCCGAATAAAAGAGATTTTGATCATGAAATACGTGGTAAGTAAAAATGAAATAAGTATTAATCATCCACTCAAATATTGTAGATTTGGTTGACCATGTCCGGAATTTGAGTTCGATTTATATTGTTGACCAGGCATAACGTGGAAGGCTAGATTTCTAAAACATTGAATGGATTTTACCGTTATGTAAGTCATCAGGGACAGAATGGAATTGTACATTACCAATTTCATCAAGTAATTAAACTATTAAAATCATGATTTCGTTAGAAATAAAATGTAAATCTAATTCAGGGTAAAGTTTTGGCACTTTTGGCGAGTTTAGCTGTCAGGAGCAAACAATTTGAAAGCCACCCCAATTCACATGTATTTCTAATAGGGCATAAAGCACAATCCGAACAAATTTTAAACTCGTTCTGCAATTTATTTTCAATAAATTATGAATAACTTTCGCATCAGCTTTTCTTGACTTTTTCTCAATTCCATAAAAGTATTTCTAAAATCAGTTATAGAAATTGTCTTAGTTTTTGCAAAGCTATTTCACAATTTCCTTTTTAACAACCATTCTGTTATTGAGAGAACAGAATTATCTTGAATTTCTTTTTATAAAAAAAATCATTTCTGCAAGTATTCTCTGAAGATAAAAACTATGTATATGTTCAAACGCACTATTAAAATAGAACTGGGTTAAGGCGATTAATGTAATTTTGTTTGCTCACACTCGTTTTCTGTGTAGGTATATCTTTAATTTTTCACATTTCAAAGTTTTATTTTCTCACCCTATTTGGAGTCTAACAATAAAAACGCAATAGAGCTCATTTGGTCACATTTCCGGTTCAAGAGTTTATGAGAAATGTAATTTGTCTCGTGACCTTAGCAGAGAATTGTAATTTGCATGACAGAACATA
>JAQGCB010001280.1:0-15251 GCA_034698835.1 Protaphorura tricampata | reverse complement strand
TCTGATAGTACTTTGTGCTTGATGTCATTTTTTCATTATCCATAAAAAACGTTTCCAACTCTTCTTTAGCTTTTTTAACTTTTTGACGGGCTTCTTCTCTTTCATCCTTCTGCTTCTGCACTTTGTAAGCGTTAAAAGCTTGCTTTCTTTCAGTATTTTTTTCAAAGACACGGAACCGGGGGTCACGACAAATTAATTTTGAAGCTTGCTCCCACGAAGTCGAACTGTGGATGTTCTAAAAACCACAAAAATTGGCCTCATTAAAATTAAAGTGATGGCACATTTGTTTTCCTGCCGGTGCACGGCATACATGGCCTAGTCTAATTCTAATCATATAAACATTTCCAAGCACTAAAAAGTAACACTCGAGAGAGAGAGAGGTCTTGTTGTTAAGTTACCTTGTCGCGGAGCATTTCTTTGAAAACTTCGGCCGCTTCTTTCTTATCAGTCACTTTCGGTAAACCTTTCGGTGACTGATCAAGTGACGAAACATCGTCATCAGACTTATCTCCGGTCCCGGCATCTTCGCCACTTGCCGCAGAATCTGGCCGACCAGAGCCGTCATGACTTCCACTGTGCTTGCTCGAGTCATCAAAAATGGACTGATCAATAGTAATCGGTCGGAACTGCGGCGGCATCACTGAAGCGTTGAACTGTGGAAGCATTCTGTAAGAGGGATGCCATTAAAAAATCATAATCAATAATTATAAGCCCTCTACGGGACTGAAGTCCACGGGCTAATAATCATACACTGAACGATACGATTCATCAAAAATTACAGCCAATAATTTCAAAGTTTGAATTCCGAACGGAGCACTTGACACACTGACCGTGAATAATTTTATAAATGAGATGGGATGGTCTTACCCAGGAGGCATAGAAACTTGTGGCATGGAAACTTGAGAAATAGGTGGTGGCTGTGATAGAGGCGGTTGTTGTTGCATTTGTAATTGCATTTGTAATGGCAAGGTTGCAGGAATTGGAAGTTGTGGGACCTGAACTTGAACCGGAGGAACCGCCGGTAATAGTTGCTCAGCAGCAAGTTTTGCTTTTATTTCCTCCAACTCGGGAGGAACTGTCCAAAGACTTTCTTTTGTGATAGAATTATGATAATACGTTTTCCCTGCTTCTGATTTGAATTCCTTCCAAGGACACTGTGCGAGTAGTTTCTAAATAATAAAAAAAGGCAACATTTTTGCAAAATTAAAACTAAACTCTCTTGCAAACAAAGACAGCGTAACTGTGGAAAAACAATACCTCCGCTGGAGTTTTGAGCTCGTCTGGTTTGTCCCATAGACTTTGTTTTGTATTCGAATTATAATAATAGGTCCGTCCATCAGGAGCTTTATGTTCAGTCCATTCACAGGGTGGAACTGCCACAGCTGTTGGAGGTGGTCCCGTCATGGGAATTCCTGGTGGAACATTTGGCCTAGAATAATATTAAGACGATTAATTATGAAAGGAAAATTAATTGTCGACAGTTGTATACAGTATATTGTATAATAGTCCTTACATTCCTATCCCTCCTGGCATTATATTCATAAAATTCGGTGGCATTCCTGGTGGTAAACCGTAGGGTACAGGAGCACCAGACATTGATGTAGTGGCGCCTGGAGGTGGGAGTCCAGTTTGAAGATGCATTTGACCTGGATGACCTCCACTTCCCCCTCCTGGTGGAAATCCCACCGGCATTCCTGTCATGATGAAACGGGGCCCATTACCTCCTTGCATCATTGTGTCAAGTAAAGCTTTTCCCGTCCCCAAACAAATAGTTTTAGTAACAAACGAAACTGCCGGCTCTACAATAGGCAGCTACAATATTTACATGCTTTGCTTAAAAACTGAACGATTTAAGTGTGTTGTGTTGGCGTTTTTTCTAATTAGGTATCATTTGACTATTAATAATTTAAGCGGAATACCAAGTAGCTATTATTCTGCAGTCTACAGTCAGTAACTACTCAAAAATTAAAAATTCTAGCGTTTTGTTAAGCAAGATTAAGTCTCAAATTTCGCAGATAGACAAGCAAGTAAACAGTGCTAAGGAATTCAATTTTGAATTCATACCATGTAGACCATTACTACGGCAAACGGCAAAACACCCACTTCTAATTAAAAACTAAAGTACGTAACTTTTAAGAGAAAACAGGAATTGAAAAATGCTGTAAATATCTGACAGTTTTTTAGTAATTTTTATCAGCCTTACCTGTTTGACTTTATTCTATTTCACTTTCGCCAACCGGCGCTTTACGAAATATCCTAAACCAACACTCCAGAAACCAGATTGATTGTGGAAAGTCGTCAGAAATTGTAACGTACCAGAATCTAGGGAGAGATTTTTAATTATTTTCAGTGTTAATGTCAGTCAGCAGTAACCAAACCGGTCAAGACATTTGTCACTTCACTGATCACTTGGTGATTTTTAATAAACCTTCACTCACACATTTGATTTTAATTATTAGTAGCGTTAAAATCTGAGATTCAAAATTGGTGGACGAGATGCATGTGACTGATTCTTACATAATATGTGGGTAGCGCAGGGCAAATCACTTTCTTACCAATTTTGGATGCGTATGTTGGAGTCTGCAATTAATTTGTTCTCATTCATGATGAACGGTCGCGGTCACGGTCTCCGCCCGCCCTCTCCGTCTCGGTGCGGTGAGGTCAGTCAGTGAGAAAAGGTCTCCAGTCCAGCTGCTATGCTCTCCGTCCATCCATTTTATGATATCTTCATGTCACAGAACTCAAACGCATTGTTATCAATGGGGGTCATCGAAATTATTTTCCTGTCACATGCACAAGCACCATACTACATGGTTAGAATTTTAGAGTAGAATGACAAGGCTAATGCATGCAAAAGGCTCAGTCTTTTGGCTAATTGAACCTATTTTTGGTTGACAGACAACGTGCAATTCGAATTCCAAGGCAGCTCGAGTCTGATTTCCAAATGTCAATACACGATATTTGTGTAACTGAGCTCTGTGACTGTGACCCGACCAGGCTTGGGTCAATTACAGTGTCAATGTATTTTAATTACAATTACAATTCGAAAAACCTCAAGTAATTTAATTACAATTACAATTACAATTACTTGAAAAACGCAATGTAATGTAATTACAATTACAATTACATTAAAAAAAATTCCAAAGTATTTCAATTATAATTACGTAATTGTAATTGAATTTTCAATTACAATATCAACAAAAAATTGTGTCACAGTTTGTCAAAACGTTTGACATAACTTTTACAGATCCATTGATTACTGTTGAAATGATGCATTTCAAAAGGACGATTTCAGACGGTATGTTTTTACAATAGGTGTTGTGAAAATCTAAAAAATATTCCATCCAGAATCAATGGAGGTTTTAGTTTTACTGTTGAGTAGTTTTCTCCGCTTGATTGTCAATGAAATTCTCGCTACAAGTTCTTTCGTCAGCAGAGATGTGGAATTTGACTTTGTCTAATTGTCTTGGACATTTCTGTTTGAAAGAATGAGAGGATGAGTGCATGAGTGCAGGACTCAGTCCACATGTAATGCACATGAAGTGGTAAGTGAGGAGTCATTGTGCACTGAGTTGACTAAGAAAAGTGGAGATGAGAACGATAAATCCCTCCAAGATTCTACCATTTCTGACTCTACAGTACTCTTCTCGTAGTGTTCAACCAAAAAGTAATTGAAAGTTTCAATTATAATATTACTTTGTCAATTACATTGCATCAGATTTACAATTACAATTACTTACAGGACTGAAGCAATGTATTTTAATTACAATTACAATTACTTTCCACTAAGGCAAATTTAATTAATTACAAGTAATTGAATAACTTGTAATTGAAATTACGTAATTGAAATACTTGTAATTTGTAATTGACCAAAGCCTGGACTTGACTTTGTCGTCGGCTCCATGACTGTCCAACATTGTGGGCCTATTTCAAGCTATGTGGTGTTGGGTTTCCTTCCCCGGTTTCTTCCGCTCTTCTTAATTAATTATATACACATAAATACCCGATTACAGAGAGCCCCCGGGCTATATTCACAAATTCACTCCAGCAGGGTGAGAAGTTATTCCACCACTTTCTTCAAAAGGGCCAATGAAGAAAACGGGGAAAACCCCACGGAGTCTCTAGGCACCGTGGCTGTATTCGGTCACTTATTATAGTCATTTCGTCAAAGTAAAAGTTTCCAGTGCTATGCTACAAGTGCATAAGAACGGTATTTTCTGGTCCACCCTGTATACTTGCTAACGTTGGTGAGGTCTGAATGAAAGAATGATCGATTGGAAGACCACCATACCACCGCAGAATGGTTTCAAGTTTCGTATAGATATAAGTGTACGGTTTCAACTTTCAAGTGTGGCGAATTCTTGGTGAATGGTAATCAGAGTCAATAATTTCAGAGTGAACGGTTTCATGGTCAACGGTTTCAGCGTCAACAATTTCAGAGTGAACGGTTTCATGGTCAACGGTTTCAGCGTCAACAATTTCAGAGTGAACGGTTGCAGGGTCAACGGTTTCAGAGTCAACGGTTTCAGAGTCAACGGTTTCAGGGTCAACGGTTTTTGGGTGAACGGTTTCTCAATTCACTTGCGCAAGTTGCACACAGCTTTTGTAAAAATTCCCAAGTGAAATTGACTTGAACATAGAGTGATGCGAGTTTGCGAGTGTCCGTGTGCCGTGGAATATGGCGCTTGCTCTGTACCTCTTGTACCTCTCCTCAGTCTGAGTCTCGAGACCAAATTCCGAGTGCCAGTGCTTTCCGCCATACTCTTTCGCATCTTCCGTGGGACACGAAAATAGGAGAGGTCATCTTTTAGTCTCATCCGGTCAGCAAAATGTTGAGCACTTTGGGTCGAACGTGTTCAGGAATCCTCAGGGTCTCCAAGGCCTCTTTCACTCCTGCAGACTCCGCACGGATAGGCGGTGCTTTATTCAACAATGAATGTAAGGAAATCCATCCATCATTTTCATTTTAAATTCAACTTGTACTTTTATGTACTTGACGACTTACATAACACCCATGCTATAGTGCTATTTGACCTTTGACCTCAACCCGGCCCCTGCGGATTGCAGAGTAGTTATATTTATATCGTTAAGGCAAGGTGAAGGAAGGCGACCCACCGTCTCGTACCTTTACCATTTTAGTTTAATAATCGCCTTTTATTTTTGACCCGGCCCGGCACTCGGCACCCTTTTCCAGAATTCTGTTCTTGTTTGTTCGACCCTTCGACCCTTGGAGAGAACTTGTGATTGTTGTGATACTTACAAATACTGCTCACTTATCATTTTGTTACCTTAATTTTTCACCTCGCCGTCGCCGTGTTCAGGTCCATTTCACGTCGGGTTTGGTTCGGGCGAGATCACGTGAAGTATTTTATTAGTAGTATATAGCATTAGTGAAAATTTACCCGGCACACGATTGGTCTTTACGATATTTTTTTGTTGCCAGATTATAGGATCAAAATAACAGTGTATATTTATTCTTATTTTGAGTAGTATTTCAAAAGATTTCAATTCAAATTAATAGAATATATTAAGATTAGAATAGAATAGAAATAATAGAATACAACACTTTGAGAGTGGATGAGATACCGTAGAAAGAGTAAACGGGTATAGTATAGTCTGCTAATGTAATAAATACTAATTAAATTAAAAGTCAAATGTCTAGTCGTCTTGTGCGTACAGCTCAGAAGTCAGAACTACAAATAATTTGAACGTTGATGTGGATGCAGTTGATGGCTAAAACCACAAGACGCAACTTAATTTTTTAGAAATAATAAAGCAGGCACAGTTACATTTTTAAAATAAAATAAAATAGAAAGTACAGAGCATCGGTTAGTTTAAGGCTGCTGGAGGCTGGAGCATAAATACTTTGGAATTTGACCTCTCAAGTAGTTATGTTCCAATCTGATTATGTTTAAGTACATCCACTTTTTAAAGAGAAACGAAACATTTACTTGCATTGCTCTCATAATTATTTGCTACATTTTAAAAGGCCCTACTTTTCTCATAATTGACGAGTTTTCACTTTTCACTTTATACTTTTTTAATACTTTCCATGTATATTTTGGACCTAGGACGTCTTTTCTTTATTGGCTCCACGCCGAGCACCTAACATTAAGCATTGTGAACTCAGTCTCTCGGAGTAGTCCCACGTATGTTGGCTGGCTTGAGAATGCAGTTACTATTTTTAGAAAAATACACATACACTAGTTTCAAAAGTCATGTGATCGTGCATTGATTTTCCGACAGGCTTGGCTGTCTAGGCTTATCTATCGGGACAGGAACTTGAGAGGGTTATTATGTAACGTATGATTCTGCGGCCTAGTTTCAGTAAATTGTGTAGATATTATGAAGAATGAAAAATGAAAACGTGTGTTCGAATTTTGAACGAATTATTGAAATACGAAAACCCTCACTTTACGTAAATCCAATTAAACAATGAAAAGAGGAGATGATAAAGATGACATTTAAGATCGGAGATACCGTTACTACAAGATAGAACGATAGAAGAAGAAATATGCAGTGGATTCGTGTTCTTTATTATTTTATGGAAAGGTATTATTAACATTTGGGGTCATTCAATTGCTCTCCTTAACACAACTAAGACTACAAAGAAGTTAGGATAAATATCGCACTTGGCACTTTATACTTTTAACTCATAAATCGCGTCGAAAATGAACTTGTGCATTGATCTTGATCATTGATCTCCGAAATGGATGTCGGGAGAACTCCATAATGAATGCCCAATCGCCAGACCCCAGAATCTTTTATAGCGAGTAGTCGTACATTACTCCAAACTCCAAGTTCGTTAACGAACAAAGCAGGAGATGAGAGATGATATTTATTATTCTGCAATGCAATGTATGAACTTAATGATTTGATTTGCTTATTCAAATTAGGGGGCAAAACAAACTATGCGACACAGGCGAAGGCTGCTGGAAAGGGTGGCGGAAAAATCACAGCCGTCATCGGTGCTGTGGTCGACGTGCAATTCGATGATGTTCTTCCTCCGATCCTCAATGCCCTAGAGGTCCAAAACCGATCACCTCGTCTCATTCTTGAAGTCGCCCAACATTTGGGTAAATAAATGATTTAGTTTATATGGTTATATGGCATGGTCAGTTTGATTTGCTTCGTTGCTTTGCTCCGGTTTATAACTAACTTCTATTTACTCTCACTTTCAGGTGAAAATGTTGTCCGTACCATTGCCATGGATGGTACTGAAGGTTTGGTCCGAGGGCAGGTTGTGAGCGATTTGGGATCTCCAATTAGGATTCCCGTTGGGCCAGAAACATTGGGCAGAATTATGAACGTTATTGGTAAGCTAACCGTCTAAGACTTTTATACCATTCTGCTCTGCCTGATTTGGTACAATCATTTTAATCCATTTTCACGCAGGTGAACCTATTGACGAGAGAGGCCCGATCAATTCACAACATTCGGCTGCTATCCACGCAGAGGCTCCTGAATTCGTTGAGATGAGTGTAGAGCAAGAAATCTTGGCTACTGGAATTAAAGTCGTAGACTTGCTCGCCCCTTACGTGAAGGGAGGAAAGATTGGTAAAAATTGAAACATCTTCTTTACATATTACAATATTTCTGAAGGTATTGAGTATGGATTTTGTGAATTCTTACGTCCAAATAACTGTGACTGAATTTTTCGTAGGACTGTTTGGAGGTGCCGGAGTAGGAAAAACGGTACTTATTATGGAACTTATTAACAACGTAGCCAAGGCTCACGGAGGTTACTCAGTCTTTGCTGGAGTCGGAGAAAGAACTCGAGAGGGAAATGATTTGTACAACGAAATGATTGAGGGAGGTGTCATTTCATTAAAAGACAAAACTTCAAAGGTACGTTGCATTGAAATAAGAGTAAAGAGTTCCAGTACTTACTCAGTTCAGCATTTTACTCACGCCATTTTATTTCTAGGTCGCACTGGTATATGGACAGATGAATGAACCCCCAGGTGCTCGTGCTCGAGTTGCTTTGACTGGACTTACCGTAGCTGAATATTTCCGTGATCAAGAAGGACAGAACGTACTGTTGTTCATTGACAACATTTTCAGATTCACTCAAGCTGGGTCTGAAGTATCTGCCCTGTTGGGACGTATTCCATCCGCTGTCGGATACCAACCAACTTTGGCAACTGACATGGGTTCTATGCAGGTAAGATATTTAAATAAAACTTAAAAATATTGATTTTTTGAAGCATCTTAACTGAAGTCATGGGTGTGTGCGTATGTTTTAATAATTTTTTATTTAATTTTTATTAAGGAACGAATTACCACCACCAAGAAGGGTTCCATTACATCCGTACAGGCTATTTACGTACCCGCTGACGATTTGACAGATCCTGCCCCTGCCACCACATTCGCTCATTTGGACGCCACCACTGTGTTGTCTCGAGCCATTGCCGAGTTGGGTATCTACCCAGCTGTAGATCCCCTTGATTCGACCTCTCGAATCATGGACCCTAACATCATTGGAGTTGAGCACTACGGGATTGCTCGAGGCGTTCAAAAGATTTTGCAAGATTACAAGTCGCTTCAAGATATCATCGCCATTTTGGGTATGGATGAATTGTCTGAGGATGATAAATTGACTGTGTCACGAGCAAGAAAGATCCAACGTTTCTTGTCTCAACCTTTCCAGGTAAGTTTTAATTTTAATTTTATTATTTTTATTCACTTCAATATTCCTTCAATGGAATTACTGGAATATTTTTAAACAACATGAGTACAGTATTAACAATAACTAAAATAGTGTTATAATCACCTGATTAGAAAACTGTTTTCCACACCCGTGGAGTGCTGAGAAACTTGAGACTTTTTATACTTTTTAATTTTCTAAATATTTTAATTTCTAAATTTAATCTTCAGGTTGCTGAAGTTTTCACTGGCCACGCTGGAAAATTGGTTCCTCTTGAAGAAACTATTCGGGTAAGAAATATTTTTATTATTTTGCTTTTAAAATACTGAATTATTCAACTTTGAAGTTCTTCAAGGAAAATTGAGAATGACGGTGACCATACTACAAGTTTAGATTTTTATTTGGTGTTCGGTCCCTTAGGGTCCTGAAATCAATCTATCGAATTATGATATCTATTTATTTGGATTGATTTTATATTTTATGGGATCTTGAGAATAATTTTTTAATTCAAATTGTATTAAATACAACAGGGATTCAAGAAAATCTTGAACGGAGAACTAGACCATCTACCTGAGATCGCCTTCTACATGGTGGGTCCGATCGAGGAAGTCGTTCAAAAGGCAGAGAAATTGGCCGAGTCTCAAGCCTAAAATATTAAAAACGTATAACTGCCATATATAAAAAATTGAAATATGAAAATAGTGTGCTGTTCCTCAACGAGTCAAATCAGTTCATTGTGTAGAGTCATCAAGTCTTACATGCAAATGAGAGTCGGTTGTCAAAATAATAATTCAAATAAATTCTTCAATAAACTAAGACTATGGAACATTTTTGAAGTTTAGAAGGTTTTATTTACCTTGTCTTTGTTGTAAATTACCAAATGAGGAGTTTAGAAAATGGAACGGATATGGCTTGTTGTAACATTAGTGACTTGAGGAAAATGAAAAAATGATGTGGTTAAAGTTTCCAGTTTCATCAGTAGTCAAAAAAATGATTAATGTATGTACAAACACTAGAAGTTTATTTAAGGAAATGAAATAAACCTTGTTAACTGATTTATTTTAAACATTTCCTTCAGACTCACCTGTTATTATAATTTACAATATTAAATAATCAGTATGAAAAGTAAAACAGACGTACACTACGAGTTCAGTCGATTGTATTCAGTCAAAGAAGATTGAAACGTAGAGGAGTAGAGGAATTGTATCTGACGAATCTGACGCACCTTTCGAAAATTCGATGGAATCGGAATCGGAAAGAAAAAGGCTCCCCCCCCATCCGGTCCCTACCGATCCGACTAATTCCCACTTCTATGTTGACAACATTGAGTGTAAATTGCATTTTTCCTTTTCTATCTATTGCATCAATATCTTGGAATTCGAAGACAAAACTATAGTAGAGGTCAATACATCGGTTGGTATCAATTGTATTCCACATATCCTCTAGATAAATCTAGTCCGATATTTGTCGATTCAATTCTGCGTATACGATCATTCATAACTTCTAGAGTAAAGTCTATTTCGATCGGTGAAGGCGTTGCGTTGCATTGATCGAGTAGTTCTGCCATCCATTATTTTCATGTTCATAAACTGGTCTCATGCATTTGGAAATCACAAATGAACACAATTTACATAATCTTTAGAATTTCTTCATTTTTTATTATCATCCTTTTTATCCATATTCCTAAGTCGTACGTAAAAATCCTTGTTTCCCTTCTAACCTTATATCCTTTAATCAGATCATTATTTTCCGCTTGTCTGCAAGACCTAAAAGTAAAATTGAATCTTTCTGCTGCTAAAACGTTTTTTCACATTGAACATTAATTCCTAAACTCAGATATTTATGATTTTTTCGATTTTTGTGATCATTTTTATGACAAAAAGTATTGATTCTTTCAAGACAAAAGTTATAAATCAATCACTGCACTGCATTGCACAAAACGCATTTGTTGGGTGTGCGTTTATTGCACTCTCAAATTACTTCTAGTTTTTCTGATGAATCGCATAGGTCTACGACTGATAACTGATAACAACTTAATTATTCAAAAAGTTTTTCGAAAAGATCATTTTGAAAAGATCGTGATTTTCATGATCATTTTCAGTACACGGGAAGTGCGCAAGTTGAGTTTCCTTGTGTTTCCCTTTCACTTTATTTGGTCGCTCTCTCTTGGCCTGTCTGCCTTGAAGTCGGAGTCCGTCACTTCACTTGAGTGTTGGATTTGCATGGGTTGAGTAGAGTAGAAGTGTATTCATTTTTGCATGGGTCCAATTACATTACATTTCAATTCTGTTGTCAATCTGAAAAGGAAACATATGGGAGCGTAGCTTTTTGGCTAAGGAAATTAACTATAACTACCAGTTTTAGTTAGATAAATTCCTCGCCATTTTTACTCAAAAGTAATTAAAATTAGCTAGAACTTAGAACTACGGTACGGGATGAATGGGGGAACTGCGATGGAGAAATTGGGTCTTGGCCCAGAAGTTCGAGAACTTAAATTCGGACAAAGTTTTGCTGGGAAAGGGGGTTCATTTCACACAGTTCGGTAATTGAATAGTAATTATTAATACCTAGGTATATGCATTCATTATCATTTAATCGTTAGTTGTATGTACGAGTAAATAGTAGATATGTAATGTTAAATGTGCCCGAAATGTAAGGCAATCATTTTCATTGGTAATTTCAACCTCGTTATTAATATAGTGGAAATCCTCCCCAACTCCTACTTTAAATCAAAATTCCACTGATTGTTAATGATGGTATGCTTTTTCGCTATAAATATCATCGTCATATATAATGTTTAAATCATCGTTTAAGAATTCGTGGCATGCAATGATGACGTATGAGATTTGGCAATAAATGATTTGCCTAATAGTTACGATTCTCCACAGAAATTGGATTACTTATCCTATTCGTTCTCAAATCTAATAATACGTTATATATGTATACAGCTATTTACTATTTACACGAATCTCGGCATTTTTGAAAAGGCTAAAAATGAATCAACGGTATTTACTAAAGATGTTACTGATTGCGACGCGATCGCTTTGTCTTGATTGATTAAACTAACAATAATACGAATGCCCAGCATAAAAGAAAACAAATAAGAAAAGTCAGCTAGAGCTAGATACGACTATACTGGTTCGATTTCTAACAGCAAACACTTTGACAAGTGAAACAGTGATAGACTTTTAAAAATTGCAGTATTACGTGTTACTTAAAATCAAAGAAAAGCGTTATAGGGTTAGGGTGGAGTGGAACTTTTGCTTAGTGTAGCAGTACCTTTAGAAACTAATAGGTACTTTAACTTTGGAATAAAGAAGGAAGTCGTAAAGGATTTACCTTGCGGAGATCAGCAGATTAGGTTGAACTAAAACTGAGCATTAATATTTTGCGAGGAGAATGGAATCTCCAACTCTCCAACACTTAAAGTGGTTCCTAACTCAAACTAATTTGAAATCATCCTAATTATGAAACATTGCAGTTATGACTTCAAACCTGCAAGCGTGGACTCAACGAAGATGGCTACACTGGACGTCGGGACAAATAATCAAGTAACTATTTCCATTCCCCACTCTGACGGCGCATCAACGAATGTTTTCAAGGGAGCCAGAAAACCTTATACGAAAGAATGTGTCCTCATCGTCGACCATGTCACCGGAGAAGTTACACTCGAAAAACTCACTCATACGATTCAAGTCAAAAAGACGAGGTAAGTCTCCAATACGCAAGAGATACCCAGCATGATAAGAGCAAATCGGATACTCTTGGTGAATTTTGCATCGAATTTCCCGAATTAATTTTTTGTATCTTAATTCAGACCCGAGAGACCGGAGGGTGCACCTCGGGGCTCGCAGAAACCACCATCGGCTCCAAGTGATGTGAAGAAACCTCTCCCACCCACGTCATTATCAATTTCACATGGCTCATCTTCGGCCTCTGCATCCGATCGACCAATAAGTAAATCCACAAAGGATAATAAAATTAAGAAATTAATGCCTTTTGGGGGTGCTTCTCACTCCCCTTCAAATTCAGCTCCACACCGTGGATCAAATTCCCCAATGACATCCGTTCCACCACGGCATTCACCTTTGGGTCCTTCCCCTGGACACTTATCACCTGGAAATGGTAACAGTCAAAGTGCCTCATCAGCATTTGATGCACTGTCCAAGAAACATCAAAAGCCCCAAGCCTCAGCAATGCCATCATTGCCTTGTATTGAAGATTTACTGTCCTTCGGTGAGACAACTCCGGCCCCACCACCACCAGCTCCAAGTTTTGTTGCAAAACCACCACCCCCACCCCCTCCAGCGGTTAACCAAAATCGAGCTACTCATCATTCACATCAACAATCGCAAAACCCGATAAGACTTCAACCTCCTGCTCCGGCACCTTCAAAATCCCCAGTTGCACCGACAACTCCTCATGTCGCTCCTACCACTGTTTTGAGTGACTCTTCAAGCGGGGACTCAAGCAGTAGTTCAAGCAGTGAAGCCTCAGATGATGAGAGCAGTGATGGAGATATGGAAGTTGTCCCAGACGAGAGAGGAAGGACTTCACCACCCGCTCCTTCAATGCCTAGCGTGTTTGATAATATGCCGATACCGGTAGCGGTGGCAAGACCGATTATGACGAAACCGATTCCCGCAGCTTCAACATCCCACCTTCTCAGTGAGGATTTACAATTGTCAGAATCCGGCTCGGACTCAGACTCAGACTAATGAATGAACGATTGATATGTATTACGGCGAAAATATTCTGGTTAACGATCCTGGCATAATAACGTTTTTCGGCAAATCAAATTAAACCTTCGGTTTATTAAATAAAAACGTACAGATTCTACTCAGCAAAGCAAAATTTACAAGAATTTGTTTTAATTACAAAATGTCTTGGTATGTAACAGTATAACAACAAAGGAACTGTCGCTTGCAACCAAGCAAATAGTAAAATGACACAATACAAAATTACTTTAAACTTGAGCATCAGTGTCCATTTCAGAGACCAAATCATTTGTGTTTGTAACCGTCGTATCTTCAGTCTGGATTATCTGGGTTGTAGCTTTAGAAAATTCAGATTCGTCGTCGGTCTCGATAGGCTGGGTTAGAGCTTCGGACTCCAAGTATTTCTTGTGTGCACGAATTGACCTCTGTTCATAGATTTTGGCCTCCAGTGCAATGCAAGCTTGTTCTATCTCATAGTTTTTACTTACAAGACCCACCCATGAACTTTCTAGTCGTCTTAATTGCTCCCCTACTTCTGTTTGAGTTGTTTTCCGAAACCAATTTGTTTCTTGGATTTGTTTTCTGGAAACAAAAACAAGTACAAAAAAAAGTTAGATTGTTTAAAATTCAAATTACATTTTAAGTTTAACAGTAATTTATGTGAATCACAAAGAAGCTCACTTCAGGTCCTGCAACTGCTTCTTAGAAGATTTCATCATACGTTGAAGAATTTGCAAATATGATTTCCACGATTCACAGCTGTATTCTTGCATAAGTTCTAAATTACTGATTCTGAAATTTAGAGCAACAATTAATAGCTTTAAATATGAATTGATTCAACTGATTGATTGATACATTAAAAAACAATTTCAAGAGAGGCTAGCTGTAATACCTTGTGGCTTGATGTTCCAGTTGTGAATAAGAGTTATCTACACATTCATTCCAAGCAGTCAAATCTGTAAGCTTTCCAACTGGTGGTGGTGGCAATTCGTAGCGTTTCATACTTAAAAGCTCCATGGGTAACCTTTGTGCCATTCTGTCATACTCTTTCTTCATAACTTCAGTCTAAAATATTAAACAAAATACAATCATTAGATTCGGCTCATTTCACATAGCAGAATTTCTCAGAAGTACTGCTGGTTGAGACTTGAGACCACAAATATTATTCAAACCTCGAAGCGGTGCAGTTGAAGAGGTGCCATGTGTTCCAAATAATTTTTAGTCGGCCGGTAACGTTTTTTCTCATCCTCAATCATTGTCATCACCTGAAACATTAATTCAAATTGAAAGTTAATTAGAGAACTTGCATTACTCATTACAACCATCAACCAGGATTGATACGTAAAGTGCACTACGACAATACGTAACACGTAAGTTAGCGGAATTTCAATTCCCAAAAGAATTTTAGTAGAAGAATTTAAAAAACTTAAAAAACTGACCATTTCTTTCATGCCGGGCTCATCGTACTCATTGTCAATGTATGGCAGAGCATCCACAACAACATCTGAAGAACTCATGATTAAAAATTGGCTCTTTAAACTTCGGACCAACTGCAACACACACAAGTCAAAATAAAGTTAAAAAATTAGTCAAAAATTCCAAAAATTTTATAGAAACAATTAGCAACTTTAACTTTTGATTCTGTTTGAAAATTGTCTCTGTTGCCGCACAATCTCTGGCTGGGTTAAAAATTTTAGCCATAGAAATAATGAGGACGCCAGCAGTGCGAGCTATAAGCTTTCAGAAGCCAGGTGGCAGGAACGCAGAAAATATTTCATGATGGAAATGCCAAGATAAATAGAAGGGAGGAAGGTAGTCACTCTATGTTGGAAAACCGTCTTAAGTTTGAATCCTGAAATGTCCCGGCGATTCAGTCGTCGCACGAT
>JAQGCB010001279.1:0-15254 GCA_034698835.1 Protaphorura tricampata | reverse complement strand
TCCACCGTTCGCTGCATGTATGAAGGTTATGGCACCCAATTCATCACCTTTAATGTTCCCGTTTGCAATTAACAGGCGCGGTAAAGAAATTTATGTATGAGACCCGAGGCTGTATGGGAAACCCAATGGTACTGATTGTACTGGAAATATAGAACGTTTTGTCAATGAAAAAGAGCTGTTGATAAACCTTCGATTCACTGTCTGGTGCAAAAACCTTACCGGATTCGTGCTTTGTTTGTTTGTTCTTCGATTTGTGTGCGCTAGACCTGCGTTCACACATACCGTAGTATTCTGAGTAGTTCATGCTCATGTGTTGGCATAATAGATAGATAACTTGACACTGGTACTGGTAAAAGTGGTATTAATTTGTAGAACAAGTACCTTGGACACTCCAAAAAATCAGTTTTGTCAACTCTTCCAAAAATAATTCCGAAAAAAAAATAAACTACACGCACAGGACAGGTTGGAAATTGCGTAAGTTAAGATGAAAGACACATTTGACACATGTATGTGGTGGTATGTTTTTAAAATTTTTAAATTGTTTACCAACAGTTGTCGAATATGAAAGTTCTTTAAATTATTTTTCGATTGCCGAAGACATTTGTTTTTCAAACCAATACCAGTTTTAACTATACCAAAAAAATGTGGTCACATCCCATGCCAGCCTATTCACACAAACCCGGTAACGTCCTTTCCAGGGCATTCCCACTCTCAGGTGAATAAAATTATGCCAGCATGTTAGTATTAGGGCTCACATAAACATATTCAGCTACAGACTTCGAAACTACGGTTGTGTTGTAACTGTGTATACATTCCAGATTCATGAACCGACCATACAGTGTATTCGTTTTCCTTAAACGCACTCAAGTTTGTCTGTGTGTACCGGCGGGTGTGCTTGTGTGGCATAGAGTAGACGAATATCTATTTGGATTACAGCCAATTAGTAGAAAAACTCAGTCACTCATGTCATTTCCACAAACCAAGACTTAATTTGTAACGTTTGTACCGTAGAGGCAAGTACGACCTTTCTTTTTGTCGACGTATGAAAATGTGATGAAGGAAAGGCGGATTTCACTATTACACTGAATACGAGCCCACTAGAGTCAACGGAGCGTTAACAATTTTCGTTATACGCGCAGTAGTTGTATGATACAAGTTGTGCAAATGAAAGTACGAACGAATGTGTGCGTCAGCAAGGTAACGTAGACCTGAAAATTACACTATTGAACGGCTGCCAGAGTTAAAAACTCTTACGACTTCCACTGACTCAATCGCATTATGACAAGTATGTATTCAATTGTCGATGACAAAAATATGGTGCATTACGTGCAACGTGCTTTCACTCCTGTCGTGTAAATTGTTTAGACTACAAAGACTCTTTAGAATAGACATTTAAATTTTCGTACACATCTGAGTTATATAGGCGCCAAGTCAAGTTATATTTCTTCGGAATATATTAACTGATATGTGCTCAGAAAATGCAACACAATTACGACGATAAGAAGGAACTTTGGATTCTAGATGAAAAATCAAGCCCAGAGTTCGTGGATATCTTGTCATAATTACTTTGTCCCAAGATGTTTCATCAGAACTCTTGACTCCATGTAGAAATGATTAATACAGAAGAGGCCACTTGTTCTCAAGTATCTATTAGTGAGATTGGCAGAACTGACTGAAAATGGAGTTTGCAAACACACAATGTAATGCCATGCATGAAAATGTTAACACACTTTCTGTTTAATTTCTGCTGTTCAGCCTGAAGGTGATATGCCGAGGAAAGGATTATAATTGAGGCGGGCTCTGAGGATTCTGAAGTCTGAACTCGTGTTCACATTTCGTTACGCACTCAATGTAATCTCTAGAATCAATTCAAAATTACGGCATAAGTACATTTAATCTTGTAAGCCGTGATGAATCCCTTGTTAAATGAGGTGCGGAAATCTGAGCCGGAGGCTTTCCCCAACCATTTACGGGACTTATTTAATTTTCTGCGGTGAACAACTGCAGCAGCGGGGCTAAGTCGAGTTTGTTTGAGTGTCTGCAAACCCAGTGTTCTGTTGTGCTGCAGTGCGGCCGTTTATTTTCAACAAAGAAATTCAAATAACTTTGAAATAAAACAAAATGACCACATCTGATCATTCTTGAAGACGGGCATATGAATTAAATACAGTATTTTACATCTATCCCTATTTAAATGTCAAGTGCTAAAAATAATTGAAAATATATTTTGTAAACTAACTTTTCAAATTGATTCTATTCTGAACCGCCTAATTTGTATTCGTTGTAAATGTAAAATAAAATCTATCAATTTTTATCTAGGTGGCAAACGGGTGAGTGGATCAGTTGTTCTGTCAAATGTGGAGGTGGACTCCGTATTCGAAGAGTATTCTGTGCTCAGGAGAAAAATGCTTCCAAGATTCAGGTAATTACTCATTTTCACACGATAATATAAACAACTGGTTGCACTGAAAATAGGATCCTAAGATGAAGATATATCCGGAGATTTCCATGATCTCGTTCCATCACACCGTTAGATAACTGTAAATTGAATGTGCAGAAATATGCGTGCAAAAGCGCTGTTATTACGTACCATAACATACTACATTTTAGCATTTAAGCAGGTCACCTTGCACTTGACTATGTCGTAATGGTACAGAATAATGAAAACACAAGCAATTTGAACGACTAAAAAAATGTCGGTTTTCCTCATATTTAAGTGTACCAGTTGGTCACCTCACTAACATTGTACGAAAATATGTACTGTCACCATTAATTTAATTGTCTTCATTACGGACGAGAGAAGTATATTACGAAGGGAAGAAAGCCCAATTGAAAATGTGTACACAAAACTAAAACTAATATAAGATATCGTACTCGTCGTACTCGTACGTAGCAGAATTACAAAGTTAGAATAAGAATAAAGGAATAAAATGTACTTGAGAAGACTTTGTTCTTTCCGTCCGGCCAACTTGATTCGCCTGTCGTCCTCCCCACCCGCCTGCCTCTTCTCTGCTCTCCTTCAAGAGTTTGAAGTGAGGAAATGACTAACAAGAAAACTTGAAAACCTCCCGTTTGTTTCGTTTCTTTTCCCTCAAATTCAGTTTTCACTCTGACTTTCACTTTTGGAGAAAGTCTCACTCACTCGGCCCATCCCAACCCTCTTCCCCAAAGCCACTTGTCTTGAGAACTTAAACTCACAAAACAGAGAAAACGGCAACGGTAGGAACGTGTTCAAGTGGTTTTTAATTCCCAATAGCAATGGATTTCTAAGTGTGTGTTCATTCAATTCTCATCGTAAATACGAAGTATGTTACCATGTCCGTAGTTGGTAGTCCGAATTTACCAAATCATGCTCATTCGCAAAAAAAGATTACACGGGCGACGATCAATATTTCATCAGATCAGCTAAGGTCGGAACACCAGAACTTCTTGCTAACGAACACCTTAAGAATCATATTCAAAAGTACGAAATACTAAATACTTCCAGAGGTGCTGCTGTGCAGCTTGAATGTGTATCTTTGCTTGGATATGCCTTATCAGTCAAGTGCAAGCATACTTAATCCACTGTTCTTTAGTTCAGAGAGTTGTGGACAAATCCTTAACAGAAGAATATTTCTTGGCACGTATGTTGGACTTAATCTTCTTGTGCCATCAATATGGTGATTTATGTGACACGCTGTAAGACGAGCTTCATTTTCTGACTAGTACGTACTACCGAGTGAGGCTCTATAACGTCACAACTTATCGTTAGTACATTTATGTACTTACTTGAGTATGAATTACGAAGAAATGTCACTCTCTTTCCATGTAAGAGAGTAAGAGTAGATTTCAGTGGCGGAGAGGGAAGGAGAGATTGAAAATATTATTGAATTCATTGCACGTCTCCTACGATTTCATTTCCGAGGGAGAAAAGTTTTATCGTCTTCCACACGGAGTAAAATATTCCTCCCGTGGAATGGAAGGCTATGCATGCGTTTGGAAAATAGATATGATATAATGTTCCGTCATGGGAACTCCAGTTGGGTTACTTTTAAGGATGATGTTGCGTTTTCCTTGGATTATAATTCCAAATGCTTCAATATTATTTACTGTCAACTTTCTCTACGGGCTTCGCCGCGAGCTATTGAGGAACTCCAGTTAAGATAATATTTGTTCATCGGTCACACTTATTGTTCTCGGGGGCTCCCTATTTTAACATGCACCACACATGAGTTACTAACTTTGTCAAAAACCAAAATTTCACATACAAATTGCACTGAAACCTGACAATTTTTATGCACCCATTACCGTTACTGAAAGAACCCGTGATATTACCGATTCACATCCCTTAGCAAAAGAAAGTAAAGTTTCGTATGGAATCGAGCCGGTAAAATGGAAAGCTAATTATTCTTGAAATCAATGTATTCTAATAATTCAGAAATTTTAAAATGGATTTTCCAATGTATGATTTCGTAGGTTGCAGAGAAGCATTGTCAGCATGTACCAAAACCACCGAATCAAGAACAGTGCAACCCGGAGCCTTGCCCACACTGGCACGTGGGTCCTTGGTCGTCGGTAAGTCTCTGAAACTGATATATGTACTACACGGTCCGACGAATCCAAAATCTTAAATATGTTCACTACACGATTGCTCATACGATTTAAACTCATATCCGACCAGAGCCAAACTTGGCATAAATTGGCATTTGCGTATTGTAAGGATCTAAAGGGTGCATGACACACCGATTGACATTAAATAAAAACTGATTTTGTACAAAATGTTCACCTTTATTCCGGCAGCCCTGTTTTGACTGCAGGGGTAATTTGTAATGCACTACCGGATGTATCGGACTTCATTTAGTCAGTCTTCATTTTTAAGGTTCATGTTCGCTTTCTTGCTTTTCTATTTCTGCCTTGATATGTCAAAGAAATAATCGCTGAAGAAGCGAGTAAGCGCGGTATGGGTACACGGGCTCGTGACCAGATTTCCGTGTCGCAAACCACAGGTCATTTATTCCTGCGAGTTTGTAGAAGAAATGTTGACAAGCGGAGAAAGTAGAATATGATTTGTGTGCGAAAGTAACTGTAGTAGGAAGAATGTGAGATGATTAATACATGTATCTGATTCCTATTTTCTGGAGTAAGAAAAATCATTTTTTTTCTCGTTTCTTTTGCCAGTGCTCTACATTGTGTGGGACGGAAGGAGTGAGAACTCGAAATGTGGTTTGCCGTGACGCTCACAATCTACCTTCGTCCATGTGTGACCTCAGGCTTCTTCCTGCTGCCAGTAAAGCTTGTGAAGACTCACTTCCTTGCCCAACATTCCCAACAACTACCACCAGTACAGCCCCAAATCCTCCAACTATGGACCCCGTCACTCCAACGAGTAGTGACTCGGTTTCTGAATCAGAATTAGAATTCGAGTCTGAATACATAGAAGGTCTGTATTTTATTAAAATAATTTAACAGCTCAAAAGGATATGCGAGTCTAGAAATCCCAATACTGAGGCTACTTAATTCAAAGTGCTATCGCCTTCTGTAGCACCAAACCGGATTTTCTATTTCAGCTAGAACTAAGTAGACGCAAAGTCCAATTTTTCGTATTATTCTTGAATCTTGATCAACCAATAAATGAACGGTCAGAAGCTGCATGGCAAGGGTGTATAGGTTTAACAAAATCTTGGCCAAATTCTGCATAGCGTCTAGTATTCCTTTCCGGGTTTAGTAAAGCATCACAGGCTTTACATTTTTTTCACGTGATTAATTCGAATGCTGACGTTGTATACAATTTTAGAAGAATTACCAAGGGAGCACACCCTGCCCCTGATACAACCATATCCTCCGATGGACAATGCTGTTATGTTTGATCGTAATGCAGTTCCATCTGAACCTACGTAAGTCTTTTCGTGTTTAATTCATTCTAGCAATAAATTGTATAGTTTTTAGTCCACCTAGATTTCAGAGTGCTGTTTTAAGGTTTCTATGAACCTTGCCGTCCGTGTCTGAATGAATGCTACTTAGAGTACGCTAACCAAGAATGACGAGTAAATTGCATTAATCTGAACAATAACATTCGCAACTTTTACTAAAATTATTTCGATAAACACTAGTTTTTTAAAATTTTTATAAATATATCATTTCTGCTGATCTTAGGAGCAAAGCAATATATTACTTTGCATTGTATTCATCCCATAGTACAAGACGTTCTCCTCGGATTGTTTTCGAGTATATTAATTTGAATTGTTTTCGTGGCTTACTTTTTGTACAAGTGAAAATAATGAGGCTTGTTGTAATTTGAGGCAACAAACACAAGTGTCAGTTTTGTACCCTTTGATTCGTTTGTTGAGTTATGAGTTGTATGTTTTTCTGTGAATGTGAATGATTCGAACTTTGATATATCTGTTGTTTGTTTCTTTGTTCTGATTCTCTTTGCAGCAAAGTGAGAGTTAGCTTTGCCTGCGGATGGTTATATATGAGGTAGGAAATTTCCTACTCTATTTTTCCTTTGTGTGTTATATTTGTATTATTTGTGTTTTTATAATCAATTTTTGTTTAGACGTCTGAAGGTTCCAATCTTCCAATCCGATGAATTTTTACAATATAAGTTGCGCGATCAGATGACATAATTACAATAAGATTGCAAAACCTCTCGTAGATTCTTGCGAATCAGACCTAAAACATTTCGCACTTAGTCAGCATGTATTTTTGTATGTGGTTTTTAGCATTGACACGTTTACGATTAAAGTATTCTATACATTCACAATTGCTAATGCACTGAGGGTTATCGGCTATTATTGCAATGCCTCACCTTAATGAAGATAACTTTTAGTCATCACATATTGGGTAAGAAAAATAACTCGTATTGTAATTTGCACGCACTACCATACCATTAGTTGTAGAATTCACATAGAAAATATTTACGAAAATCATTTTTTTATTGAAATGGTGCAGTTCATAAACTGCGTCATAGGATGTGTTACATCCATCCTAAAGATCGAACTGTCGTGACTTGGGTTTTTATTTCTA
The DNA here is from genome assembly GCA_034698835.1 of Protaphorura tricampata. Classification (NCBI taxonomy): domain Eukaryota; kingdom Metazoa; phylum Arthropoda; class Collembola; order Poduromorpha; family Onychiuridae; genus Protaphorura; species Protaphorura tricampata. Next base: position 8,249 of record JAQGCB010001279.1, on the reverse strand, counting down.
ATAATAATTTTGGCCAAGTCACCTAATCCCAAGTCGATATTCTAAACTACATCTGCATTTCTTAACTGAAGAAAGTACTGTAATCCCGGCCGGCTAGCTGTCGAGAGAGACCGGTTTTTGTTTGAGGTTTTACGATAATAGTGTACGATTGTAAAATCATCTGTAAAATTTTATCTCTAATAAATTTTGTCGTAAACGCATGGTAAAACAAGTTCCTAACGTCAAAAACAATTTCCTCGTCTTAAGTATGTATGGTTTAAGTATATTTTTCCACGCACGCTCGCACGCACGCATAAGTGGTCGTGAAGTTTGAAGTTTGACGGAGTTTCCTCAAAATCCCCACTGCAAGTAAAAGTAGAAAGCCCAATCCACACACAAAGATTTACATAGGAATTTGAACCAATATAAAGTTTCATTCAAAACAGGACAAACCCGTTCTCGTCGTTACTGAAATGCATTGCTCCGTTTGACGGAATGGCTTTCTCTTTGCAGTTTGCACGCAAGTTTTACGCCCTTCCAAAGCTTTCCTTTTATTTCTTCACATTCACATGCGAATGCACAGTGAGACAAGCCGAAAATCCTCCAACCCAATTCTTCCAATGAAATAGTTTTTTTTCTTCAAGATTAAGATAAAACCACGGGACTGTATGAAATGTAATGTTCGTCAGTCTTACGATTTGAGGAAATTAATCTTAATCTTATGTGTTTCAAAGGACAGCACTTAGAATCTCGGTATCTTTCAATTCCTAAAAATTTATGACAGATTAATATTTTTGAGTAAAATTATTCTGTTTATGGTAATTTTTGCCTCATTTTAAAAGCAGAGTGTTCACCCTAGCGAGATTGAAATAATAATGAGTAAAGACGCGATAACTATCAGCAGATCATCTCCAATGGAGCTGTTAATTAAATTAGACATTTTGTACCATATATGGAATGGGATATATTTCTACACCCTTGAAGTCCTACTACACAGCCTGAGACCAAAGACAAGCCTTTGGAAAACTTGAGAAGGCAACTTTCTTTTACCAGAACGATGACAAATGCCAATAACAGACTAGAAAGTGTAGACTATGGGCTTAATTCAATACTTATAAGTAATAGTGGAAATGATTTGAAGAAAGAATGATAAAAAATAACAGAGATAAATCACATTTTTGTTCACGTTTTTGGGATTGAGGTAGATGAAAATAAAGTGAAAGTGTTTGTGTGTATTTTGTTTCCTTTTCTTGCTCTTTCTTTGTTTGTTTTCTTCACCGAACCAAAATCTTTTTTTTCTTTAGTTTTGTGGCTGAGATTTGGGGGCCATGCAGTCAAAGTTGTGGAGAGGGTGTACGAAGACGTGAAGTCAACTGTAAAATATTTCTCGAATTTACTCGGACTATAGCTAACTTGCCGGATAAAGAATGTCCTGGTCCAAAGCCTCCAGAGACAGAGTCTTGCTTTGCCCGTCCGTGTCCAGCCAGCACGTAAGTTCAACCGATTACTCATTTCCTAAATAACTCCGGAAAACTTTTCCAAAGTGAGGAAATACGCACAAATAGTCGTTCTTGCTACGAAGTCTTCCGCAGGTCTGCGGTCCTCGTATTGCCTAGCAATGACAGAATTCCCGTTATGAGTGCTCCAGTCTTGCTGGTCTAAATGGCCACTACTTTCTATTAATTCCATCAGGAACAGTTAAACCTATTGTATAGGTTTCTGTATCGGTTTGATTTGAAAGTCTCGTCTCGGGGTGGAAAATGAACTCGTTCCAGAATCTATACTGCTTTTAAATATACTGTTACCGTTTCTAACCGAATCTTGTGTTTTCATTATTTAAAAGCGGAGGACCACAAGGTTATGTCCCTCCTCGTACGACAGCAAAGTACTGAACATTCGCATGCTTCACATAATCAGAAAATGTCTGGACATTGTGTGTGGCCAGTTAAATTGTTGAGTACCTAATCCTTCTACATGAACTTTGACCTGATTATAAAACTGTAGGCGGTGTTCCTATAAGGCTAAGTGATATAAATTCGGCACTCTTTCTCTAATATTTTATAACCTATTCCGCTTGTCTTTGGACAAACACGTACATTTAAGCACTTGTTTTCATTCCAAACACGATGTCTTCAGTCCTGCTCTCTCAATTCGCTCAATAATATTCTTTCTTACTCTGGTTGAATTTGTGCGTGAATTCTGCATTACACATCATTATTTTTACCAGTGTATCGTCAAGGTTTTTATTTTTCTATAATTTTTGTGGATAGAAAGTGTTAGGGACCAGAATTAGTAGTTGTACCGATCAATACGAATACCTTGCAGCTACTGTTTCCCCAAAATTAGTGAATAGGTTCAACAATACAATGAAATGATCCTTGGTAGTAGCTGCATCGTATAATTTATTCTAAACAGTATTTCGGGTGACCTTAATTTGAGAGCTGCATAACCAAAGGCGCATACACTAATTGTCAAACATTTAGTCTGACTTTTTAGAGTAAGTTCAAGGTAATTAGTACAAATATATTATAAAACTGCGTGGTGAGTAATCACTGGGAAAACCGTACACTTAAGTCCACGAACGTCAAAATACGAGTGTGCGTATTTTGTTTAAAAATCCCAAGATTGCTTGCTGTATCATGAAAGGAAAGAATTGGATTTCACCGAGAAGAAATGTATGTGTATCTGCGTTCTCCTATCGCCAAAATCCGGGAAGAATACATTAAGGAAAACCCCTACATGGTGCTTACGTGAATGCATACGTAACACACAGGAGATTTAGGGAAAGTAAAGTATCCAGGGAAGTAAATTGAGCGTAGAGAAAAAGAAAGTCGGTTGGGGGATACGGTAAGCCAAGCCAACCTTAGTATTACCGCATAAAAACCTGGAGGAATACGTAAAGACTATAGAATCCTAATCGTGATTGTCACATTTGGAAAGGAATATTCCAAGATAAGAGGGAGATTAGGAGGAATCTAAACTGAAACTTTCCTACGCTTACGCACTCCCCCAGTATTTCCGTTGCGGTTCGGAAAGATATAAATCCAATTTATTGTTCCTTTCCATTATGTAACCAATTTAATTCCATTCCATTCAAAGAATACGTTCTCTGTAGGTTGAAATATATTCCAATTCTGTTCGAGGATTCCTGATACATTTGCGGTACATCAGAAAGTTTAGACTACTACTATTATTGCTATATCTGAATCTTGGAAATCCGTATCCACCGCCTGGGGGTTAATCTTGCTAGCATGTTCTATTATTCGAATCTTCCCCTTACACACCAACTACGATTACGTAGTACCTAATTGGCAACCTTTGCAAATTGTCGTCAGTATTACTGAACTAAACTTTATGCTTAAACTTTCACCTTGTTAGAAAAATGCAGTTGCTAATAGCATTACAATTACTTCCGACTGATGAGACATTTTCGAATGTAAAATTTATAAATCGGATTAATACACATTTGATCATATCGGAGTATTAGTACTTATTGAGATGATTAATGTTGTCATATTCGTTACAAACAGAGACAAAGACTCAGTTGGAGTGGAGAGTTTGTCAGACTCACATCACGCGGCCCTGGCAGACTCGGACTCAAATAGCTACAGAAAAACGGTTGGAATTGGCTTGCCCCCAGGAATTTCCATGCAAGATATGACCTTCTCTTGGAAAGTCGATGGTTATACTCCGTGCTCCGCCTCTTGCCTTGGTGGTAAAAAAGCTTTTTGTTTCTCTTCTCGTAGGAATAAATGGTTGAGAACTGTGTACTTATGTATATCCTGATACTCACACGATGTAGCAAAGCCCAGTCTTGATTTAACCCCAGTTTCTTTTCAGAAAGAAAGTCGACTTTTCCTCATTAAGATGAATGGGTACCCGCCCTTCCCATTCTTTCCTTTCTTCCGAGCCTTTAGTTTTGTTTGTTTTCACGATGTACGTAATTAATATTGGAGAGAAAGGTTCATTTTTAATATTTATGCATAAATTACAATTTTACAGGAGTTCAAGAACGAAGAATTGCTTGTGTTCGGGACTACGACCAAAGGGCAGCAACACCAAGTAAGCTATTAAATTTTTTTCTGCGTATACTGGATAGGGTCGCTGTTAAAGGTATTAAAGCCACTTGCCGCTGAGTCTACTGATTGCAAAAAATACTGGGATGTCAATTTTCTTGAGAAACTTCTAGATTTTATGTTTATATACAAAAGTGTGAAAGATACGTCCCAACCTTTTCGAGAGCGCAAGATCGGTTTATGGTAATGAGATTAAAGGTTATGAACCACCCTGTACACAGTTGTCCAAGAAAAAGTTTCGAAGTTTCTTTATCCGACCGCGACCGTTGTATTATTTAAATGTATGCGTCGAATGGTATTGGCCACATTTCAATTTTATCTTTTCTTAAATCTTTTCTTATATACGATGCTAGAGGAAGGTTATTCAAATTCAAAAACCGAATATTAACTCGACTGAATACACATGTATATTTTTTCTTGTACCAGTTCTTTGCATGGATAAACCAAGACCTGACATTCCTACAACAAGAACTTGCAATGATCACCCTTGTCCTCCACGGTGGAATGTGTCGGATTTTGGACCTTGTTCAAAACCTTGTGGGGGTGGAATACTCTCTAGAGACGTAAGTTTAACTTCGTATCAAATCAGTCGAACCAAATTTTGCTTGAATAAAAACATAGTTACTGGATGATTCTGTCTAAAAGATTAAGTGGTTGGTGAAAGTGGTGAAAGGTTCGTTGTTTTTGTTAAGCTATGCGTTCAACTTACACTCTTCTGACCTATATTGATTTATTGGCTGAATTCCTAACCCAATGAAAATATTTATAATCGAGCATTCTAAAATTGTAAGCAGCTAACTAAAGTTCGACTCAATAGAAAAGAAACTGCTAAAACACTCTCTTCAGCCAGTGAAGAGTTAAATTTTCTTCGTAATAGACTTCGCCAATGTCGATACATTTTATCATTGAAGTGGAGTGAAACTAAGGCTTTCACTTGTAGTACCAAATGCTCCAGTGGATAGAAGCCAATTCTATATTCTCTCAACAGTAAACCTTGGGATGAGTCAGGAAGCATGAAAAAAATCAGTGTCTAGAGTCGAAAGTGAAAACAACCCCAAAGTACAGATACATAAAAGATTCTTGCGTGCTCTTTGAGTGGTCGATTCAATTCATGTGGAAGGAAGAAAGCCCATAATGGATAGATAGTATACCTTAAAAGAGGAAACTCTTGGCTTTTGTTTATGTTAGAACTCACGTCCTCATCGACCTCCTCAAGTCAAGAATAAGGAAAACGAGTGGCGGGGTTAAGGAGAATAATATATTTTTTGAGATTGGTGGCCAAGGAGCAAAATAAGAGAAAACCTCAAGAGGAAGTCCCGGTCGGTTGAGTTGAAAAGAGTTCATAATTTTTCTCATACACTCTATACCGTACAGTGGTGGTCACGGTTTACTGAAGACATTATTATTGTCTCTGAGATGATAAATAGACTATGAAATAAATCTAGGTTGGCCTGTAAACTGTTCTATTGAATTTACCAGTAGCTAAAGCATGGCTTAGCTTAACTGAACCAACTCAACCACTTTGGCCAAGTTCCACACACTCTAGTTTCTCCTTTCAAACAAATTTCCGGCTAGAACCCATATTTCATATCCTTTCCATCATCCCCACATCATTTCGTCTTCCATCAATCGGTTTAGGACCCCATCTTCGATTTCTTGGAAACCCAACTCAATCTTCAAGGAAAAAAAATTCAAGCGTGTTCTATATCCTAAGATTTTTATTGTAATAACTGCTCATCCTAGGTCATTCACCTACTTTGGTGACTTTCGGTTCTTAGTTACTTTCGAAATGCGTACGTACATACATTTACAACGATATTTCTTCCCACCTTAGCCAGGAGACCGGGTTCCGTATCAGGCGAGACTTGTTAAAACTAACTCACCACCATCTCGGCCACACGATGTTTAGACCGAGGTCATTTTAAAATATCTTAAATATGTTCACACCAGTCGGATCTCATTTTGATGTGCCTTTCTTTGGAATTGGATGTGAAATATAATCCGATTAACGACAAAACCGTGTGCGCTAGATGGAAAAAATGCATAGTAAATCAAATAATCAGAGTGCAGACCGTTTCACTACTTTCTCCTGTGATGTACCATGTGAGGAAGCCTAGAAATGCATATGCAATTGTAAATTTACGCGAAGCCCCGGGGGGTCGCGCAACCTCAAGCTCGTTTAATTTTTGAGCGTGTTGTGACAGTAAATTAATTCGTGAATGACTCGTGTCAATTCCAATTAATCTATTAACAGGTCAGTTGTATTCATGAAGTGACCAGAGGAAATACAGTCACCGTGCCGAACACACAATGCCCTCAACCCACTCCAAGAACGGAACGATTTTGCAATGCCATCAATTGCCCACCGTTTTGGGAGGCTGGCGAATGGGATCGGGTGAGAAAACACTTTACGTATTTTATTTCCATTTCATTTTCCACCCGCATGAACTTTGTTTTCTTTCGATTTACTCCGGGCTGCTGTGTGCACATCTTTTTTCCATAAGAATCATTTGCGCGCCCAAGTAGAGTTAATTCTTTCTTTTTCCCCATTTCACGAACACGAGAGTTCACGAGGAAACTACTTTTAACGTGAAAACTGCATACTTAGGTCGAACCAGTCGAATGCCATGAGCACATAAGTACCACTGGTTTTGTGGCAGTTAAATTTTTGGTTAAATTTAGCAAGATTTTAACTACCTTCTGAGCATATTAAACTTAAACCACAGCAAAAATGATGAGATCAACTGAAATTAGCAAATGCCAACATCTATCATGAATATTTTAGCTTACTTAAATTTTAGCGTTGAAATTATTCCTTGTAAATATAGAATTCTGTATATCATTTGCGTAAACCCTGTTTTCAGAATTAACGGCTTGACTTGTATTATTAGAGTTAAAAATACGATTCAAGCTTACAGTTACATTTAATTCAGATTTGAGCTAAAAACACACTGGATGTATTTGCGAGACATCCTGTATTCATCTGACAGTAATTCATTATGTTCTGTAAAATTCGTTCAACCAATAGCTAAAATCATTCCCGTCATTTTCCGTTAAAATTGTGGACGTCTGCTTTTAGGAATCAAATAAACGCACCCGTGTTGAAAGTGGTAAAAGCAAAACTTTCTCCCACACAATATCGCACGATTCATTCCTTCAGCACTTGTCACAAAATACAATATTTGCACACATAAGTGTTTTACTCCAGGAGGAAAGTAAGGAGTCAAACTAATTATAAAAGTAGAACGGAGATGACGGAGAATAGAAAACATGACCTATTGTTAGTGTCATACAGTAAACAGTTTGTATCCTCGGAATTTGTTGTCGTTTCTGTGTTTCTTGTATTTTCTTCTCTGTCAACATTAAATCGTTCAGTTCAACTCTTTGGCTGGGATGGAGGTTCTTTGTTCAAACACAAAACCTTTGCGATTAACTTTGATTAGATTCGATCACTGTTTGTTCTCGTTTTCGTCGTAACATGTATTATATTCCTTACAGGGAGCAGCAGAAGGGTTTGCTCCATTTTATAGAGGACAGATTCTTACAAATTTTGAAATTCCAAAGGCAAATTATGATCTAAACTGTACTGGCCATTTTTTTCATTTCCAATTTAATTAGCTTTTAGCGTGAAACGCAAGTTCGGCGAGACAATTTTGTTTAGAAATTGTGTACACAATATGAAGTTTGTTTGTATTGTAATGCGTAGATCAATAATCGTGTGTGAAGACCTAGAAGTAATGGCATTATTGTTCCATGTCTCTCTTTTCCAGTGCTCAAAATCATGTGGTGGAGGAGTTCGCACTCGTCAGCTCTCGTGCAAACAAATAATAGCATTGGGTCAAATTGTGGATCGAACCCCTTCAGAAGCCCATTGTACTCAACCACAACCGAGTGTGACACGTCCTTGCAACAATAAGCCTTGTAGCAGGGGAAAGGTTTGTACTAATTTACAACATTTTACACACTACACCGAGCTGAACTACAAATGCGCATTTTCTATAGTCACCCGATTCTACAGATTTATGTAAAATTTCCAGCATCTGATATGTGTCAGAACATACCTTTCGCCTTTCTTTTTGGTTCGAAGGCAGTGCCCTTTGTAAAATAAATCAGTTGAGACCCCTTCTGAAGGAATCACTTCACTATTTTCCGAGGGATCGAAACCTCACCATAGCGATACAAGTGCTGCCCTAC
>JAQGCB010001278.1:0-15254 GCA_034698835.1 Protaphorura tricampata | reverse complement strand
TACTAGAATGCAATCTACTAGTAGGGTACCACTTTTCTCCAAAAAAAATTTGAATGTATCCTGTCAAGCAGGCTCTGAGTTTTCAAGAGAACAAACTAGCTGATGTTGTCAAATTCCGCAGAAAATTCTCAGTAGCATTTTTGTTAATGGGCGTAACAGTGGAGTTCACGATACTATAACCTCGAATTGACCAATGTGCTCAAAAACTAAACAAATTAACTCCTTCGTAAATACCCACGAACTTATGCCCAAATTTATAAAACCCGGAAATTACTGCCGTAGGAATGGAGAGCAAGCAGACCTCAATACAGGTAACTCCGCTGTAAATCAGAGGAGTAACATTTAAGGCTTTATCGATCTCCCAAGTCAAGTCAAGTCAGTCACACACTTTGCAGCAAGCAGCAGCAGTGTGGTTTCCCCCCACATCCACATTCTCTTTCATGAAGAAAGTCGGTGAAAATCAAAGCTTTTCCCAAATGACAATGGACTGGGTCGAAAGGAAACCATGGTGCACCGTTCACTTTTCTCTCACAAGAGTCAAGTCCAGAATTACTCCCTTGTCATGCCACCACCGAGACGCCGCGACGATCGAATTCTCTTTCATTTCATCACAATTCGTTAGTCTACTCTACTCTAGACTAAACAGTATCAAAAATATAGCCAACAAGGAAAAGCGCCGATGAACAGAGTCAAAATACCACACAGACACAGCAAACCTGACTGGCCGTGCTCGTGTTCATATTGTTATTTTCTCGCTATGCTAATGTTCTTGGAATTGTAAGTAGTGACAATAATAGACATTCCTCAAACGGGTCGACCGATGAAAGCGTAAGGCAAAAAGGGGTACCCCGAAAACTTTCACTCCAATTCCATCCAGTTTTGTAATATAGAATGGTTGTATGGGCGGAATGGTGTTGAAGTGATGAAAGGGATTTGGTTTAGACTTTGCATGCATGCTAGCTACATTATGTTCCTACTCTCATGATTCGTGACCCGGGCCAAGATTTATATCTCACTACCCCCCGTGGTAAATCTGCCATACCACATAGTCAACCCAACCCAACCTTAATCATCCTAAATGTAAATGCAAGTTTCTCCCATGCATGCGAGCAATGCAGTTTTGTATTATTTGAGCAGAATGTATGTATATTGTACAGATTTTTGGGCCTATTTTGATCTGACTCATTTTAGCTCGTTAAGTTGAGTCCGTAATTTGTGTAGGATATGTATAATAGTTTGTTTCTTTGCCTAATTTGGTACGTATCCGGGAACATGAGCAAAGTGTCTGTTCCAACCTGCACTTGCATTCGCAGTTGCACTTACTGCAAACTGCAATTCACCCTCTTGGAATATTTTTTAAAAAAAAGAAAAGAAAAGAGTTTCTGTGGTTTGAATCATTCTATTATTATGAAGAGAAGAAGATTCGACGCGACTGCAGTCCCCGTCCCAGAAAATCCTCATCTCTTCACTTCTCTTCTCTTCTCCCCCACATATATTTATTCGACCTGTCATTTCCCTTGAATTGCATTTCTATTCTCTTCTCCTCCTATTCTTTGTCCCTTCGTCACTTTCAGAAGAGAGAGAGAGAGTTGTAAGCTAGTGCTAGTACCAGTGAGAGTCCGGGTTCTTTCTCCAGCTCAATGAATCAGGCGGGTTTGGGGTCTGAGTGTGTCATCTGGAATCCGCCTCATCCGTTATTGTTACCATTTCACATTGCACATTGCATTGCTTGGCTCAAGGCTCAACTTTTATGCCCCGCCTGTAAGTTTACACAAGGATCACAAGGACGACATGGCCGTGGGTGCGGGGATTCCGTTGACGGTCTCGCAAATAATGTCGCCAAAAACTGCAGTGTCATTATGGAATGGACCCTCAAATCTAAACTTACGACTCCACTGTTTGTATTGTATTGTGAGGAAAATCTAAACACTGCAATGGGTGCATTTGTCGATCATAACGTTATGGATTCAACAAGAAAATGCATGATAGTGAAATGTAGGCTCGAAAAATTCATCACATTACACCCAAAATAAAATGACGGTACTTTACTGTAGGTCTCGATTAATACATATCTCCGCTGGCCAATTCTTATATTAATTAACACTCATGTGCTTAGAATTTGAGACCTACAAGAGATACAATCACTTTTACGTTTAATTTGAACCCCTGTGTGGTTCAGGAAAGAGTGTAATCATACTTTTAAAATCCTCCTTGCACTTTGACCTTAAATTTCCAGTAAAGTATACTTATTTTCTTTCTTACACGCCTACACATCTTTCACAAAAATTAATCCTACGTATGTTCATTCTTCTTTCGAGAGCACCTGTTTCTAAGGCACGCGTGTGTCTGACTCGACTCATAAGAAACCAACCAAGTCAAATGCCAATGATGGTGGACTGAAAAGCATTCACATTCTATCCCTCCGAGGCAAAGTCTTATTAAAATATTCACTTGGTCTCAACGAAAGATTACGTACATGTTCCTAAGTCTTTTTCCCTTGCCTCAAGTCTACAATTTCCAGTCCCACTAATGCAATGAAGTGGAGTCCTTGGTGCTCGGGCCAAGTTGAACCAACCAGAAACAACAGCAAGAAAGATACATACACCATGTGGCCAGGTGGACGGACAGACAGACCGAAGCGGGTTATATCTTGAGTTACATTGCAAAAGCCCGAGACCATAAACTGGTCGGCATGGCAGAGTTAAAATACAGACATGCATCGTCGGTTTCAACGGAAACCCGGTGGCAAAGGAAAGACCAAGAAACCGTCTGCTTCGGCCAGTTAGTTCAAGACGGAACTCTGGGGGATGGTAATTTCGAGGTCAAATTTTTAAAACCCGAACGCAACGTCACTCAAATCGGCGAAATGACTCTTTGCCAGAGAAGTTACCCTAAATGTCTCAATGAAAAAAAGACAATTAACCAAAAAATTGAGCCCAGTAGGAATAGAACCTGGAACTGCTACTGGAGATCCCCATTTCACCTGAGAATCATCCCTTTTGAAATTTCGGTTTTTCGGAAGTAGTGTGTATTCTCTCACGAGTTGTTGGCGGTTCCTTTTTCCAGTGCAGAGAAATAGATAGATAGAAAAGTAGTGGAGAGATGGTTTTTGGGTTGTGTTGGAGGTTGGATTCATCGGACGACATGATCTTTTATTCCCTCTGCCTTGCCTTCCTTGCTGTTGCTGCTCTTGCTCTCTCTCCCATGATGATCGTATAATGATGAGGATGCGGAAGAAGCACATCCCACGGTGATATTACTCCGTCCGCCACATTAGAACCCTCTTCACTACAAAATACACTTGTCTTCACCCAATTTTATGGCTTACTACCACCACCACCACTGCACTGCCGCACCATTCTCACTACTATATCTTCCAAAAGGACGACATGTTTCCAAACCCTGCCCTGCCCACACTAATGAAGATGCATGTACTTGGAATGAGGTCTCTTTTTTAGAACCCACACATTAAAGGATTCTCAAGTCAGTTGATGTAGAAGGAGAGTGTGGGCATACTTTGTTACTTTTTACACTTTCACAGTGTCTTGCCAAAAACGATTCGGGACAATGTTTGAGTTTTAGTTCAAATCAAACAAGTTATTTTGGCTGTGGGCTGTGAGGCATACATACATTTACACGTAGTACATTCTTGTGCCTTTTAATTGATTTGGGCCAAACCATAAGGGATGTACTCAAGAAACAAATATTTTACGGAATCAGATAGGCACCTGCCATTCTTAGCACGATAATTCTCTAGAAACGATACTTTCTGAAATCTAGATTCATTAGCATTTCTTCTAAAGGGTAGTGAGGTTACAAATAATAGAAACAATTAAGGGCCTGAAGAAAATTTTCGCAAGTATTGCATTGCTTGCACCTATACTATACTCATGATCTCCTTATTTACCTTTAGAGGATTTATCCATGACTCTGACCTGAATAAGAGTTTGAGCTCACAACTACAATTTCCTACTTCCTTCCTACTCTGAAGGAAACCCCATACAAAAATAGGACAGAGGCAAGTAATTGAAATGTGCGTGAGAACCAGAACTTCTAAAGCTGTTGACAAATGACGACGGCTGTGAGGGGCACAATCATGGTAGAATCTCTTTCGCCTTCTCACAACTACTGTACTACTTATACTTTCTCCAGACGGTGAAAGCTGAACCTGATAAGGCTAATTCTGAGGAATCCTGAGTTCCAGGCAGTCTCTGTCAAAAGCCTAATCGAAATATCTCGAGCATTTTCTCCTTCCCACTGCTTCCTCACTCATCCCAAGATATCTTTACGACTTTTACTCAATTTCCATCCTTTCTCTTGGGATCTCTGTCTGAACAATACATAAGTCAAAAAAATTAATTTTGTAAGAGATTCTGTAAAGAGAGGTGCAATTTTGAATTGCCCAACTTGCATGCAGTGATAATATATACAAATGGTTCATGTTCAAAGTAGAACATAATATTAGCAATTAGTATAATCATCACCCCATTCTTCATCATTATAACTGGACTTTAGAACCGCTATAATATTTCGCGGCGATGCAATCTATAATTGGTGTAGTCTTGCGTCCATTCATGTTGAAAAAAGGTGACCCATGAGAAAAAAGCAAATTAACCCACACACACATCACATTACGCCATGTAATTTCCCACCCTCTGACATTACATTCCACTTCACAGACTCGATCATCATCATCATTATTATTATTTCTGCCCAAGTTTGTTTAAGAGTCGTAGTCGGACTCGTAAGAAGTGGTCGGTCACCTAAGGTATGGGCGGGCTAGGAGCTCAAACATTCCCATAATCCAGATCGTACAACTTGTACTTGCGTGCACTAATCGAGTTTGAACTTGTGTCATAATGAATACAAGTAAATGTCTGTCAATTGCCAACCCCAAACTCGTCATACTCATTTGACCCCTTGTATAGACCTAAGCTGTGGGTTTTTAGTGAATATTACACATGGGGCGTCACACGGTTCAAATGACAATGACAAGACATAATTGAACTGAAAGTGAACTGAACCTTACAGCCGGCCAGCCGTACGTACGTTCCCTAAAAGGCATTGAAACCGGACAGGCCGAGACGACCATAACCATATTGACTGAATAAGGGTCTGGAAACTAGAGCAAATGTTTGTCTTTCATCATTTAACTGATTCTGACACGCATTTACCTCGCACGTGAAACAGTCCGAGCAGGAATTGAACCCGGGACATCGTTGAACAATCTCGACGCCCACCACCCACTCGACCGTATTTTCTTTTCGTAATGAAGCAATAAAATTTTACATGACTGTATGTTCTAAGAAGTAGTTAAATAATGCACCATTTCTTGGTTATAAAATTTGACACAATAGTCTTACAAAAGGGAAAATGAAATCTTGGGCCATACATCGCGTTCATGTCAAGCTAGAATGAAGTGTCGCCCGTCCGTCATGAAAATGAAATGAATGAACTATAACTAGTAACAATGTAATGTGAACTGTAAAGTCTCTCAAATTATTCCACTTGCACTCCCACGTGTGTTCCAACTCCTGTAAAATTGTGAATGGTGAAAGTTAATGATTGCATTAAAAAGGAAAGCCCACTCTCGACAGTTCTATGTCATTTCCAGTATACGCTAAAAACAATGCCGAAATAAAAACCAAATCATATAACGGAGCTAGATTTAAATTGGCTAGACCTGTTTCAAAATAGATTGGCTGAACGAGTATAAGGTTCCGTCTGAATGGAGAAAGCCTGTGAAAGTTGGCGACGGAAATTGTTATGAAGTTTAAGATCCAATCTTACATCCCCACCCTACCCCCTAATTCACATTCGCCGCCAAGACACTGCACTACACTACCAAATGTAAACTAATATTTTTCTGACAATCGACTATTTTTTAAATAATAATTTGTGCTTTGCTTACAATAACTCTGATGACTTTTGACGTCACCACATCATCTCACTAAGCTATTACCGATTCGGGACGGCTCTCCATAAGTTTTGCATAAAATTAACCGTCCGTCACGCAAAATTCAAGCCAATAAGCCCATGAAACTTGTTTCTCTATACCATTTTCTTCCTTAAGACAATACCCACGTCTTAAAATGCATCCATGCTGTGCTGTGCATGAATGCTATGGCCTTAAGTTTTTAAGGTTAACTCCTTTAGCTCTTTTTGGAATATTTTGAACGTGTCACTGTCACTCATTTCGCATTTCACCCGCCTCCTAATCTCCCTAAAATAATGCTTCGGATGGGAATCTGGCCTGAGCTGAGTTTTTGTCTCACAATGTTAATGTTAATGTATTCTATACTTACAAGGAAACCACTTTTCGTGTACAATAAGATACTTAGAGTTGAGTGTCCTGGTCACGAATATGGGCTTTCCCTTCAAAATTTTACTTATCACACGAACCTGCTGAAATTTCTTGGGCCGGTTTTCGTGTTAATTTAATTTTTTACACGAAAAGTAGTTTCCTTGTTAGAAAAAACATCCAAAAATATATATAATGAGGTCTTCAAGTGTGAGTGAGTGCTCGGCATAAATTCGTCTTCGGTCTGACGGTTCACACACACACAGGACAGGAGTGCGAGTGAGATGCATACATGTATGGGAATGAATGAGTGATGAGAGGTGGCGTGTGAACTAATCCAAAGTCTGAGAGTGGGATGCTTGGAAAACACTGATGGTGCTTGGAAATAAATGAGAGAGAAAATATGAATTGCAGATCCGAATCGTAGAGTCATTAGAGACTTCATTACCTATTCATGACCAGATAAATAGTAGCACATAAATCATAAGGCTCCTTCTTCCAAAAACTGAGAGGAAATGGAGATGTTGCGGGGTTTTCTTATGGTCTCAGTCTTTTCTTTCCTCCTCAAGAAACTAAGGATGGATACAATGCACAATGCAAAGTACAAGGAGCCAAGATGATACACGAGATGAAGATAAAACTCAAGAGGGAGATTTTCGGAGTGGTAAAATCCAAAGCCTGCAAGAAAATTTTGAAGGAAGAAAATAAAGCTGTACGAATATTGTCGTAACTCAAATCTTTACAGTCTATTTGTTGAGTGCGTTATAAATTGCTTTCACCTTTTACGATATCTGAAAAAAATTAGTCATTTGATTTCTCTGTACACATTTTTATCAGTTATGACGAATACTGTCATCCTGAGAACTTCCCTCTCGGAACAGAGCGTGGCGTCTAGAACCGCCGCTTCGAAAGACGACGACGTTGACGGGCCCGCACCCGTCGTACGTACCAACCAATGTTATGCTACGCATGATATTTTATTTCATACATACACACCACGCTCGGCTCTCAGGTCTCAATCTGGTTAAGCCCTTTTTCCTCCTGAGTGGATCTTTGATGGGAAAAAGTTCTACTTTCCAAATCCGGGTAAATTAGTCCCCTTTATATGAAGTATTATGAAGAAGTCCGTAGCGTGCATAGTGGTGATGTGACAGCATTATACGGACAAGGGTAAGAGTAGAGAAAGGCAAGACCATATAGTGGGGGCGAATGAAGGCATTTGATAGTGACAGGGGTATCTGTACGTCCCAGAGATTATGATCGTACTGCAAAACATATCCGGTACTCTTGTCCCATGGCCCTTGTCATATTCGCAACCAAATGACAAGCGACAATTGCACTGTATTTAAATTTGGAAGAATCGACAAATTCAAGTGGGACAATTTTTGAGCGAGCGAAGTGAAGTGAGCGAAGCGAACGAAGCGTAGCGAAGCTTTTTATGTACCACTCGACGGCATTTCATTCTGTGGCGCTGTTCGCTCTGGCGTTGCTATAGTCACGAAAATGTTCCCTTATGTACCACTCGACGGCATTTCATTCTGTGGCGCTGTTCGTTCTGGCGTTGCTATAGTCACGAAAATGTTCCCTTATGTACCACTCGACGGCATTTCATTCTGTGGCGCTGTTCGCTCTGGCATTGCTATAGTCACCGTTACCATCAATTGACGTATTTTTGGGGAAATATGTCGTTAGAATTTGAAATAATTTGATTTTAAGCTTCGCTTCGCTCGCTCTTTTGTGGCGCAACCGTGACGGGACGACATATATCCTAGTATGTCTTATATTTCTCTATATATTTTGACAAATAATTTTCTGGAGAATTATTTTGTCACTGACCCATAATATTAGGCTTCAAAACGTATGTCTCCGTTATGGTTTTCACTCGTCGTTGCAAAAAAAACAACAACATGAAAAACATTTTTAGTAAAGTGTTTATTCTGCAGTACTCTTTTAATTAGGGAAGAAGCTATGGGTGAGTATGGTATGGAATTTCCCACCCAATCAAGACACTCCCTTAAAAGAAAACAGAGGACATGTGTAGGAAGCCAGAGGCCAGCAAGAGATACACACACACACCCGCATCCTTTTAACAACTCCATGACTGGCATTCCAATTCCAAACCACCCGGTCGGTCGGGCCTTTCCTTCGGTCAAGTCAAGTGTTTGCATTTGCACTCAGTCAACAAATTCCTTTACGGTTCTTCATATCTTTCAACATTACTTCATTCAATTCATTCATTCAGACAGTCCTCGAGCTAACCATGTTTGTCAAGTCAAGCCCAGGCCGGCCTTCGGACTGGGCCCAGAGATGCTGTACGTATAACCTTCTATCCGATTTTAACTATTCGAGAATATTTTGGTCAACGTCAGGTTGGGCGTGGAATCGTCTGTGTGTCAAATAAATACCCGTCTCATCTATTCCACCTATAATATACTGTAATTTCTACAAACTCACGGTTTCTATGCTGTCTACTTCTCCCTATCCTTTCAATTTGTCTGGACAGCGGTCTGAACAAATCAGGTTAAGAAGTGATCTGAGGAGTTGAGAAACCGTAAATTAATAATGTACGTACGTCTTATCTCTTGCAGGAAGGAAGTGACGACGAGAGCGTCTAGCGTTTCTATTTTAGTCTTGTTAGTGAATTGTACTGGATTCTTTACTGGACATCAGCCGACAAAAATACACACTATATGTCTGGTTCAACCTCATCCGACATTTGTCTTTGGGTAGTAGAACATGGGTATTACCGCTCGTTCGCAAGTACTTACAAAGGAAATGTACGTACCATTACTTAATAATAGAGCGGATTGATTCCTCAGCTTCAACACCAGAACAAAGTGCACTTTTGGAAGGCGAAAGCAAGGAGGAAGTGTATTGTCGTATGTCCTGGATATGTTGTCCTTACAAGGGAAAATCACGGGTTGATAAAACTATAGAAAGTAACCCTCAACTGTATGGAGATGCCGGGATGCTATGTACGAGCACGATATTACCACTCCACGGGTCTCCCATTAACTTTTTGTTCTGATAATGCTCCTCTCAAAATCCTGGGTGCTTGAAATTTCTTGCTGACAGGAGTGGGAGATGATGTGAGGGTTGAAATGGGATGCGACAAGCGACAGCCGCTTCATTGAATCATAATCGAATCCGTCAGAAATAGTTCCAAGGAGTAGAAGAGAAAGTAGGAAGGGAAGAAGCGAAAGGTGGCAAAGACTTTCTCCGTCCAATCTTTCTACAAAATATTGGCTTGCCTTCTACAAAAAAAAGTTGGTCTGCATCTACAGGGTAAGAAAATATATGCAGTTTTATGTATGTGTTATGATTCCTCCTGGTCTTTCTCTTCTTCTTCGTTCAGTGTCACGACCTCAGAGAATTGTCGTCCAGTCCTGATTTAACTTTAGTAAGCCGAGATTTTCAAATTTTGGATACTCAAGTTAAGAAAATTGGTGTCTATTTTTCTGTATTATGTTTATTGTACATGAAGCCAATTTAGTACAAAAAAAAAGTGTTGCCTTGTGGTTTCCGTCTAACATTGTCCTATACAAAACCACAAACGAAATAGACACGGGACAAAGTAGTGCTTTCACTCCCAGTGCTCCAATGCAATGCAATGTACTGAAAAATACGTTCCCTAGTATAGAGAGAAGATCGAGTGATGCTGGATTCTGGGTTTGGGCCGTGTGCCTTGTACCTACATAAATACGACTACATATTGCACATCAGGCACGGAATAGTGGAATGGGAGAGAGACAGAGAAAAGTTAAGTGAGAGAGGCGGGAGGGTTGGCAGGAAAGGAGAAACAGTCGAAGAGAAAACGACAAGGAAGTCGATATTTTGTTCTATCAGAGAATAAGCTGTGACAGTTTGGTCCGCCAACTTCCACTACTTTCCCCTCAAATTGCACGTATGCATTGTGTTAAGGAAGATTCATAGAATCAAACAAACCTTGCAATATTTTTCTTTTGAAAATGCTGTAAAGTATTCATGGAAAAATTAATTCAATAATTTTCCTCTGCCAGATGATTTTTGTGTTTGCAATTTCGAACAAGTCAGATGAGTAAATTGCAGGAGGTACAGAATTGATAATTTGACGTTCATATTTTTCGATAAAATCGTGTGAAACTTTTAAAATCCAGTGCCATGTCAAATCCAAGTATTCCATAAAACTTCTTATTAATTTTTCGAAATTCTCTTCTACTTCTACTAATTATTTCTAGGTTGATTTCCTGAACTTTCCCTAACATACACATGTTTGAGGATTGTTACAAGCCAAGTAAGTATTGAGGAGAGAGGCGGGTATCCTCAGCAGTGGCATCAGCCTCATTGTGAAGTGGCACTTCGTCCGAAAATGCCAGCCAGGCTGCCCGCCTCCCTGCCTTCCTGCCCCATCCACGTCGTTCGTCGTCCGTCCGTCCTGTCCATGTCCCCAAATTACGGTCACTGTAGAGGATCACAGCAGGCTTCGAAAGTTGAACTTGACTTGACCATTAAAGACTCCCACTAAAACCTGACTCTGGTCTCCAATGAGACTGGCATGTGTCGGGTATTTTCAGAACAATCCGTATCCCCGTACTATCGTATTTACCCTAACGCAGAGTAGAGTCCTATTTCGCACTCCTTACATCCAACACAATGTGTAGGATTGTAGACTGTAGTCAGTCTAGTGATAATAATGTATGTATGAGCTCGTTTGCCCGACATATATGTACGTACGTACGTACGCGACTCGAGGGGGTCCTGTGGTTTTCAATCTCCTTTTCTACCCGGGACTGTCTGTCCTGACAGAGAGGAAATGTTTCCTTCAGTCGTTCATTCGTTTTCCAGCCAACTCGAACATCTGAAAAACTTGGAAATAGCTGGAAAGACCATGGAATGGAATGGAGGCTTCAGGCACAAGCCCTCTTACCGTCTACCGTCACCATCACCGTCGTGTACGTACGATACGAATGCATAGCTAACTAAGTAGTCAACCGTCACCGTCACTCCTGAGACCCGACAGATCCTTCCTTTCCTTTCCTTTCCTTAGGGTCCAAATAGGTTGATTTTCGAACGGACTCGGCTGGGAAGAGAAATCACGGCGTGACGACGACAACCGCCACCCTACACTTCACAGCAATTCAATTCCATAATTTAAAAGTCCACCGTTACGTTGCGTTGCCTATGCTGTGCAGTGTAGTCGTATGACTTTCTCCAGTACTGGATTTGCTTTCTCTAGGACGCTTCCAGCTACCTGTCACTGGTTGACGGTTCCTTCCCATACCAGACCGTCCAATCTTTACCATTTTCCTTCCAATAATCCTATGTCTATCTGTATGTACTCGTATGTATACGTACAAAGTGTGAGTACGGTACGGACGGACTACGGGCGCTTAGCTTTCATAGCTAATGCTTAGAGTTGAGTGAAAGTAAAAAAAAAACTTCAAAGGTTTGCCAATTCTTATTTACCCACACCCACGCCCAAGCTACGAACGAACGAACGAACGAACCAATCTCTCTCGGGGCAAAACCCAAAACCTCAAAAGCTTCTCTTTGACTTCCTCAAACTCCTACATCACCTGAAACCTTCAAGTCGGTTCGAACGAAAATTTTTAGGACCGATCTCCTTACTCCGTGCCACGACCAAAGCCTGATATTAAAAACTACAACTCATTAATTAACACTGCCAAAGTCAAAATCAAACAACATCGCGTATTTCAATGGGAGAAAGTACATATGTAGACAACACCAATTTGGTCCAGAATTTATAATATGACTGCTAATAGAGACAGAAACAAACCCTAATGAGAAAAACCCTGAAAAATTAGCATAACGTCGGTCAATTTAGAATTTTTCTTCAAATGTACCGTGAGTCAAATCCTGGTCGGTCAATCGACCTACTGTTGCTCTTGCACTGCGCTGCTACCCCAAAACCGGCTCTTTTTAATGAGGAATATGAATCAGTACGTACTT
Organism: Protaphorura tricampata; assembly: GCA_034698835.1. NCBI lineage: Eukaryota > Metazoa > Arthropoda > Collembola > Poduromorpha > Onychiuridae > Protaphorura > Protaphorura tricampata. Next base: position 3,004 of record JAQGCB010001278.1, on the reverse strand, counting down.
TAATTCTTACAAAGCCAGGAATTGCGTGTCGACGACGGATGATGTAATTAGTCATAACAGAAAAAGTACTAATCGAGCGGTGTCCTCATGCAAGTGGTAAAGTAAATACAGTACTCTGTGAGAAGTGGATTCCAAGTAAAGCCGGCAAGTACGTTCGTACATTACATTACATACGTCGGACCAAAAAATGTCTTCCAAGTTAGTTGTGGGTTTGTTGTGGTCGAGTTTACCAATAATTCTCTCTTGAGTTTGTTTAGTTGAGTTGAGAGAGTGGCGTTGGCGTGGCTTGGTGTGGCGTGCTAGCACGCAATATCACTATTATTATCATTAAGAGACATGAAAATGAATGCCATGAAAGGAAGAGGAAGGAATCCATGAGAATGGCCAAGTTCCTCAATATGTTTATTTATTTCGGAATGGCCGGGATGGATGGATGATGCGGAGGAGAGGGGAAAGGAAAAGCAGCAGAGATTGGAATGGAATGAACATTCTGAAAGACTGAAATTGCTTCTCCGCATCCATTTATGGGAAACCAAGCCGAAGTCATGGAGTACGTACCAGGACATACAGTAATGCCATTGACGAGGGAACCTGTCTAGTCGTTAATTTCAAAAACAATCGTAGTAATGGGGCAATCGCCCATTACTATTATGAAGAGTGAATTAAGAAGAGAACTTGATTAAATATGCAAAAAGATATGAAATAAACGTTAAGGAACGTGACCTTGTGAGATGAACTGCCGGATGGTGATGAGATGAACCGACCCAAAGGCTTCATTCAATCATTAACTCTTTCTCGTGCTCACGCAATGAGTGCACTCGTGTTTGTACGTAGAAAGAGTCCAAACACCCTCGACAGAGATTGAGACCTATTAAATTTGATTGTGAAAATTTAAGGGGTGTGGATTCACTGGAAAGCCACCGGTGGGGTCAACTTGGCTAACCCAAGATTTTTTTAAAAAAAGAACGTAAAACTTTTGCTATTTAATTTTTTTGACATAGACAGTTATCGGCCCCTCCTATGTACAGTATTATGTAACGATTCTCTCACCATTTAATCACGGCCATAAGGATTTCTCCATGACTCGTCATAAAATTTTATCTTGATGGGCGGTCGAAAGTGAATTGCATGAAACTCATTCTTCGGATTGAATAGTCGGGATTGGGACGGACTGACGGACCTACATGATACAGTTAATTGAATTTAGGTGCATGTGATGAGATACGCACAATTCAATTTGATTTTCCGTTCGATGCAATGAAAAACCGCGCGGCGCGATGCCTAATCATTGTCTGAAGAAAACTTCCGACTTCCTTTCGTCTGGACAATTAATCTACAGACAGACGAAACCCCACGCAGTATTAGTACAGTAAGTCTTGCTAGCAACTGAAAAAACCAGTGAAGAGACAGACTATTATTAGGGTGCGAACTAATTAGTCAAGTTAATCCATTGCATCGAAACTTCTCAGACATCTCTCACCACACTCCGAGCTCCTAATCGTATCGTAAGCCGACGGAATGTTCATTCTCAAACAAATTACTGTAAAACCCTGCCGCCAACTTCAAACTGTAACAAAAATCTGGTAGTGGAACTAAAGCTGAAGCCGACAGCGACAGCATACCATTCAAACATAAATATCCAAAACCACGACCCAAGAAATGAAGAAATACGTACGTACTACTAACTGTCCTCAATATAAACAAACTAAGCCGAAATACCTCACAAAATTGGCAGTCAAAGTTGAACCGAAAAACCCAAAAGAAAAAACAAAAGGGCGGACGGCACGAACTTCGGCACGATGTATTCCATTCCATCACAATTGGTCCAAAACCGGCAGTTCAATCTCAATCTCCAGTCGTACTCGTAGCCCTAGTCGTAATGTAAACCCCAGACATCCCACATCTACATAAATACTCCATTTCAAGTTTACAAAGGTCATTAGGGGTTCACGTTCACCCTACGAGTCGGGAGTCATCCTAGCCAAAGATATGAACCAATTTGGCTGGCCAACATACATAGGTAACTCACTTAGACTTTACTACTGGAAGAATGAACTGGATACTTGCTCACTGTGCTATGATGGGCCAATGTGAATGGGAGTGCCGGCCGTCAGATATTCTTCTGTCATCATTACCCCTAGACGTCATTGAGACCTTCGACGACGACTACGCGCTGCTTCCATTTTCATTTCATGCAATTGTCGTTGCCATTGGATATCTCGACCGACTACTGACTACTGCATGTCTTTGTCTCCTGTCCTTGTATAAAGCGACCATACATTTTATACACAGACACAGAGTCAGAGTGTATAGTCTCAAATTATTACTTTGCCCAAACTAGAAAATCACTATGAGGAAGTACACGGTTACGGTATGGGTTAGACGAACCGTATTGTTAGAGAAAACTAAGAGAAGGACGGACGGACTGTAGACTGTGACTTCATACATACGGACGTCCGTAATTATAGAACCTGAACTGGATGATGCAGTTACCCGGGACTCAGGACTCACTCAGGACTTAGGACCTGAGTCCTAGTTTTTGGGTTTGGTTTCGGTTCCCCCAAGAGAGTCTCTTCCAAGTCAAGTCAACGTGTAGTCATCAAGGATAATGCTCTTCCCGCTGTCGCTTTTCTCCTGTGCTTTTGCTCTGGCTCTGGCCTTTACGAATTACGAACCGTGGCGTGGGAGCTCAAGCTCAGAATACTCACTACTCAGTCAGACCCAGAGAGCAGAGATAGGATTTCTCTCTATAATACCAGCCACGACCGACAGACACACAATGGGAGTTTCCTAAAATTTCCGAGAAAATAAAGGGTTCCGTCACCCAAGTCCACGTGTATATTGCGTACGTACACATACAGTACATACATATTCTAGATTATACCCCTGGCGAGTATATTTCGAATATTCAAGAAAGATCATGAAAAAGTACGGGAGGTCTGGTTGCCAGAAGCGAAGCAAATCATTTTGGCACGCTTGTTGATCATATGTATGCATGCATGTT
>JAQGCB010001277.1:0-15257 GCA_034698835.1 Protaphorura tricampata | reverse complement strand
TTATTTGAAATTACCCTGTCTCTGACTCCTCCAAGAGAAATACGCCGCGATGCTTGACGACGAATGCCAATTAATGTGTTAATTAAATATTAAAAACGTCGCGATCGCGGATATGAAGAGTTTTTTAGAATTTTGAATAAAAAACTAATACGTTATGATTTTTTGTGAAGATTTTTGCGTGATCTGATTATTCCTAATAGCCGAAAAGTGTTCCTCGTGAGCCTTTACGAATTTGAGAAGAAATTGCAAAGTTTTTTTTTGCCGTCTTCTTCGGATTCGGATTATACTGCGTATTATGAGACTCAGCGACGACGGAATAAAAGTACAATAGCCTTTGGCCGCGTGCCACGAGGTGACTGGACGATCCGAACTGAACAACTAACAAAAACCAACCCCTAAAATCCTTTTACGCTATTTCTTCGAACTCGACCAGCAGAATAGCAGCTAGATAGCTGTTCCTATTATTCCGACGACTATAATAGCTCCCACATTCTGCTCTCACAGTTTTATATCTTCTTTTATTACGCGGAGATATGAAAATCCTCAAAATGCGAAATGCGAAATGCCCAGTCGACATAGTAGTAGTAGTGCAGAGGGGTATGTCTGTCTGAACTCATCTATAAACATAAAACATTCATGCTCAAAGCACATGAACTTTTAGTTTGCTCGCCCAGCAAAAAATAAATGTGGAAAAGTTTGGGATATTAGTTCTGGTGCTTTCGCCCGGCCCAGTCTGTGTACTCTGTAGATAAGTTTAGCAGGATTCGGTTTGTCGATATGTTTATATTTAATCATAATCTTCTCCCGCTTCAGAAGATTACTTCTCCGTATTATGACGCGTTTGGCGTTTGTGTCGGAACTCGGAACGCAGAAATGGTGGTCATGAGAATCCGCGCCCGACTGGCCGCCCTTGCCTTTCTTTTACTGGTCGTTCTCCTCTACTGTTTCTGACATTGTGAAAAATGTCTAGATTTCATAGGGTCACGAGGAAACTTCTTTTTCTGTAATTTTGAGATCAAATAGTACAATGGTTGCTCCAAATGCGTATATGCGTAAATGTATGACCAAATTTTTGGAAATTTAGAAATCATGTTCAATATTTGCGACCAGGGGGCTCAAAATGGCATAATCCCTATCGTTTTTGTGTGATCTGTCGTTGTGCGAACAATAAAAGGGGTTACCTTGTGAAATATTCGCCCGTTCATGTAGCATTGTGTACACGTAGTGTATTACTTTCACCACATGTTTTACGAGTGAAAGCAAGGCAGGTCTATTCAACAATTCAACACTGTAGATAGACTGTAGCAGATGCCGTGTTACAGTTTGAATAAAACATTGAATTCAATGGAGAGCAATAGACTGACGCAAAAAAGAGCCATGCGGATTTGCGCTGGCCCGTCCGAATTACGAGTATGCTACGAATTAAGGGTGCGAAATCTCTCCAACTATGTATTTAATTGCAGCGCTATTTTCATAGTTTTCTACCGGTTATTTGTATAGTTTACGACAATGGAACTGGTCCATTTCCTTGAAAGTGTGAACCGATAAAATTGCTGCAATAAAAGCCTATGTGGCATTTTAGAAGATAGAGACGCTAAAAGAGTTGACCGGCAAGCTAATTTGTATAACGGCTTTTCTCTTACCATATAAGAATGCAAAGCCAATCATTCGAGCCGATTCAGGTTTTGGTGTCTTATTATTCAGAAAAATTGATCTGGAAAGTGTATATTGACGCGGAACCAGCGCCATACATAATAGAAAAGTGATTAAAGTGGACGAGCCAATTACGTACCGTTCCATTGACGCAAGGCTTTGACCACAAGAACTCCTAATGATGAAATTAAAATTGAATGAGATTACAAAATTCCTCAACCAGTTTTGTTTACCCGAAACAACTTACTTTTCTATTTATCGATAATTGAATCTCTGCCTTCAAACACCCAGAAGACGTACATCGAAAATTAATATACGCCTTAGTCAATAAATTTTCTTGAGCCCGTGGCTTCATTGATTTCCGGTATTAATATTCCAAGTGCAAACATAAACATTAGCGAGGTTCTTAATTATAGGGACGTATTTCTTCGTGTTATTGCAATATTTACAATTCGTCGGATGTGTGCCTAAAAGATGAGACTAATATTCTCAATAACTTACTACTGCTTTCTGTTTTCAATTACTCTCCTTTGGTTTGATCATTTTCAACACACGGAAGAAATTTAAGAAGCAAACAAATGCTATGAACATATACTATGTGTGCATAGGATTTGTGCATACAAATTCCAGACATTCTTGGCTCGAATCTACAGCAAATGAATTCATGCATTCGCATAATTATTCTAAGCCCTGGATTTCTTTTTTGACTTTGTTCCAGGTGGTGGATGACTTTATCTTTGCTTTCTTTGCCATTGAAATGTGTATTAAGATGATGGCAATGGGTATTTCCGGGAGTGGTGCCTACATGGCTGACAAGTGGAATTGGCTTGACTGTTTTATAGTGTTTGCTGGGTAAGTTAACTTTATTTTATTTTCCATACATACAATCTCAGCAATTCCGATTCTGATACTTTGGTCTTTGGGTCGTTTCATCCTGACGTTCATGTCTTTTTTCGTCGATATATTTGACTCGTTGTTGGTTCATTCCACTCTCGATTTCACGCTGTGGGTTCACCACCAAAGACCATAACGAAAAGAGACTTCACTTGAAGACATTCGATTCGTTAAGGCTGTCATCCTGCCCAGCAGCTATCCCGTCACGTCATCATCAGCATCAGCACGCCATTATCGCATTGCTTTGAGTTCCGTAGTTGATTCCCTCTTGTTTTACTACAGGGATTCCAATATGTATTGGTAATTTTGATACAGATGTATCATGGCTTTGCAACTGCAGGTATTCTGATTCTAATTAGTCGAATTTCGATTCCTCAAAATTTTGGAGTCGAGTTTACATGTGCTGAATTCTACAAAAGCAGAATTTAAATCCTAAAATTTGAGACCAGGCTAGAGATTTTAAGAATTTTCTTAAGTAATTTCTTCGATAACCCGGGCAGAACCGATAAAAACCGGCTCTGTAAAAAATTTGACACCTGAATTCATGCAGCCCTTTGTAGCTGGGACCTTCAAATACATATTGGGGACTCTGTAGGTGCGCTCGCCTGAAATTGTATCATTAAAAATTATGGATCCACAAAATTGTTGGTTAATCCTCTTTAACGACGTAACTCACGCATAGTTCTCAACTGAGTCAGTTTTGTGGAGTACCTATAGAAAAATAGAGAAAGAACGCGAACGTGTCAACGGGAAAAGCCTGTTGAAATTTTTCCTATGTAGGAATAACCCATTACATGTCACTTGAGTGGCAATGGCAATGACATCGTTTAAAAACAGCGGAGAGCGAAACGAAACTTGGCACCAGTTCATAGAGATGAAAGTGACACCAAATCCCATTAGGGTTTTTACAGTTAAACCTCTTTAAGATCCAAGCAACATCCATTTTATTGAGATTAATCACACTTACGTGGTCTATGGGGGTCTAGTGCATTCGTCAAGTTAATTCATTTCACAAGGAAATCGATTTTCATGTAAAATTACGTCGAGTAAAATTTAATTCAAGTGGTAACGTTTAATTTCCTGAGCACACGTGCGACAAATTCACCTATTCAAAATATTTTTTATTTCTTGACGAAACCTATCTGTTTTTATAATGTGGGCACTGAAAGGGACAAATTTTGATCCAATTTTACATTCAAAATTGTTCCCTTGTCAGAATAGAGCATTGCACGAGGAAGATGACTCTTTTTTTTACTATTCATTCAACTCTAAATTGAAAACGATCGTAGAGTAGTAGTAGTAGTGTTTAGTGCTTGTGCACTGGCATTCGTGTTCAGGAGACACATTCCAAAATTCCAATCAGATTTGGCAAGTTACAACCAAACAAACTTGATAAGAGTTTATGTTGTGTTTCGCACCCACGACACCACGCCTTCAAAGTGCAATGTAGAATTCGCACGTCTCCATTGGAATGCTTACACTGAATAAAATACATATGTACGATTGCAAATGCCGGATATTACGTTTACGACTATGCTTACAAAATTAATCACGTTTTTTAAATGTGATTTTGTCTAGAAATTTATCGTAGGGCTTTTATTACGGCAGGCAGGATTTCAGGGTGACAATTTTAATCCTTTGTTGATTTATTTGTGAACATAGAATTTGTGTAGAGACAAGACAATTCTTAATCAACTGAGGAATTTCTACTACTGTTTTTTCAACTTTTTATGGTGTCACTTTTACATAAGGTTCAAAACCTTTTGTTACATCAAATCTGTACAAAATGTACAAAAACTTTCACTATGGAAAATTCTCGTGTCGCAGAGGTCGTTGGTCGCTTTCGCTGAACGCCTCACAATTACCGCCCCCATGAGTGATATTTCATATTTGGGAGAAAATTCTTAACATTAGCTGCATGCATAGGAATGACGTCACTAGATTTCAATGAATAATTTAGTAATATTGAAGGAAAAAGATTGAAACGTCGATAAGTTATTTACCTACGTAATAAGTAGAGACGTTTTAAGAGGAAGGTGTCGGAGGCAGAGATCTATTATCGCGTGCTGTTCTAAATTGAGATATACGGCATACATATAGCACTGCGACCGCACTGTACCTGGAGCTAGCTGGTTTGTAGAAGATTCAGAATCTAACACCACACAACACAGCGGCAGGCAAATGATAATGGCAATTGAAGAGGGGAAATCACTCAAAATGACACATTGATTTATGATGATATTATAAAATAAACTTGATGCTGATGCCGATGAGTGTGAAGCCGCCTGGTCCATGTGTGTATGTATTTTGTACGCAAACGTTTATAACCCAATGCAATACTAAACCTGCTCTTGGGATTTACATGGGCAACATCTACAGTATATCGGATACCTATAGGGGTAGACAAGTGAAATTCCCAAAATGGGTTCCAAGTTCCAGCGGTTTTGTTGGAAACTCGTGCTGCGGTGGATGAAGATGAAGATGAACATTAGAATGATAGCCAAGGCCAGACCAGGCCTAACCGCCACGCGGCAACCCATGCCGTTACCGTTGGAGTTGACCAAAGTCTGGGTTTTTATCCATCCTTCCTCTTATTTTCTTTTTAGAGTGGCAGAGTACATCGTCGTGGAGAATGTAAATTTATCGGCAATTAGGACTGTTCGTGTTCTAAGGCCTTTGAGGGCAATTAATCGGATCCCAAGTGAGTCACAACTTTTCTAGATTGCCTCTTACCGCCACTTTCACTCCAACCAAACCAAACTTTCTCTTCCTCTCAAACCAAAATAACCTAGTTCTTTTTTCTCTCTGTGTGTAAAAATACTACAAAAAGCCCCCATTCTCCAGCAATTTTCCCTGGCCACCGTTTTCAGGTAAGCTCTTCCCCCAGTGCACCGTATCCTTCCATAATTTATCCTCAGAATTTTTAACTCAGATTTATTAAAAGAACATGGTTCAAACGGTGTATTCCAAAAACGTGAGTTCAAAATCGAATCGAATTAATAAAATCAAATTACTTTTCTAAATTCTTGTGCGGCCTTTTTAAATTAAAATGGCATAACTTTTAACACATTTTGAACGAAGGACGACGACATTACGATTAGAACGTGAGAAAGTTAGGGTGACAAATAATTCCTTGGAATTACAAAGTGATTCAGGTTAAATAAGCAATCTAATCTGAAAGAAAAACATTTCAAAGTTGTCAGAATTCTTGAAGGCTGTGTCAACGTGTTTGTTTGAAAAAAACTTGACCTGAATTTTTGAAGGACACACTTCGATCACCTTCAACAAAATAAAACTCGCCAAAGCCCTGGCCCATGGCCTTGTGACCTCAAAAATTTGTATCGGATTGCAGTTCTTTATTCAGTAGGGAAAACTTTTACTTTGTAACCAAACCCGGGTAGTAACAATGCAATACAACCACAAGTCCGTTTTTTTTCTCACACCACTGTGAATTTATTCCGGGAAACCCAGTTGAAACCAAATCCCTGACATAAGTTGTCTGAAAATAGTCTTGTGGGAAATATTGAGAGAACAATAAATTGGAGGAGAAAGTTGCAAGGGAAGAGAAAATGTTTTTTTGGTTGAGTGTTCATGTGTTCCGTCTCCGTGTAAAGGAATCATGTGTTCCAAGAAAAAACGAAGAAGAATTGGTTTGGACAACCATGCTATAATTTTTTTTTATCCTATCGATTTCAGGTATGAGGATTCTTGTGATGTTACTTTTGGACACATTGCCCATGTTAGGAAATGTTCTTCTCCTCTGTTTCTTCGTCTTCTTCATTTTCGGCATCATTGGAGTTCAACTTTGGTCTGGGACGCTCCGTCAACGATGCTTCTTTGATTTAGGTCCAAACGTCACGACGATAATGTAAGCCAGTAGTCCGTAGTCTTCGTCACGTTTTCCCCATCACACGCAGGGTGTCACGCACGTATTGTCTCTACTACTATTATTGCCATTGGTTGCCAAAACCTTAGTACCTACTTTTGGAAATAGGAGTGATTTTCAGAACGAGAACAATATTTTGGTTTTTGAGCACATTTGCATTAGAAGAACAAAATTCTCGTGATTCAAATTGAGATCTATATAATTTTTTAATCAATTTGAGTGAAAGTCAACTTTCACCTGGATTTGGAACTGGAAAATTTTTGAATTCCGGACGCACTTCTCAAAATTGCAATACTTGCGTGAGACCCTACTCAAAATTACTTAACCCTTGCTACTCTACACACAGTAATAAGCTCGATTTATTTTTAAAGTCCATGCACTTTACTTTTTTTTTTATTATTCTTCTGGATTGTTCATAGTTTCTCATTTTCTACCCAAAAAATAGTCAAATTTTTTTGAAGACGAAAGTAGTACATATTTTTCTGCAGCAGCATAGTAGTATTTATTAGTATTTTGACCACAAACAGAGATGCATTTAGAGTACACACTTTAAAAACTATATATTTTGTGTAGTCTCTCTTATGTACGTTACGTACTACTTATTTATATTTACTTCATTATTTTATATATTATTTTTGTTCTCTTTTTTGTCTCCTTTTACTACGGTTGTTGGGTTCAAAAAATATGATCCAAAATGCGAAATCCACTCGGCCCTCTCTCTCTCACTTTTGTAAAAATTGGGGGTGACTTCTGATCACATGCCCGCCCGTTCCCGCACCATGTAGACCAATACCACAGAATGTGAAACCATTCTACACGATGCGAGTTACCAACTTATCGTAAGGACAACATTACAAAATGTCGAACTTCTACTACTACTACTACTTTTCCCCCCAAAAAAAATTCTAGTCAACCTTAGCTCATAGTTAGAAAACTTGTGGTTTTCTTCCCTTTCTCTCTGGCTGCACTTAGAACCCCATCCCCGTTCTATTTTACCTTCTCCCTTATGCCCTAGCTATTTTAGACTGACTTTCTCTTTTATCCATGCAGTGTCTCTTCCCTTTCACCTTTACTTACTTACAAACAAACAAACAAAGAAATGTCACCAACAATTTCCATTAACATGTTTGTGTACGATAACAGTAACAGCACTAATTTCAATAACAAAACACGACAGAATCCTTAGACATGCAAATTTGACCTCGCCTTCTAGTTGAATTGCGTCGTCCGAGTTCTTTGGCCAAAGAATAATACACCTCTGTACTACAATGGAAACTCGTCTCCTACTACGTGTGTCAGCAAATTATCTGTAAATATTTTAGAGTGCACACCTTAAGCAGAGATAAATAAATTATATAAAAATTTGATGACAGTAGCTCCGATTTATCTATAATTCCAAAAAATACAATATAAACCAGACCTCACGCAATAAACAAAATTCCGCCAAAATTTTTGTTAGATGAATTTAGAAAAATAACCCCAGGCATGTGTGTGTGGAGTGGCTCGCATTGAACCGTAACCTAAAAATAAGTTTGTGTTGATTTTTTTTTGCATTTGCATGATTGATTTTGTACTTTGTTGAAATACTGATATACGTACATAGTGTCTAGTCATAATATACTACCTGGTAGTTCTTAGGAAAACTAAACATAAAATCTAAGCATTATGAATTTATGTCTGTTTTTTACAACTTTCCCTTTCTGTTTGCATTTTGCTGTTAGCAAAAAACATAAAAAAAATTCCATGAGCTTTTGCATTTTGTTTCCAATATGGATATGAATCTTGCTGATTGATATGGTTATGGTTGGTCTAAATATATCCATTTAGAGACAACCCTCTGTTCGTTCCCCGTCACCCCCTTTCTCTCTAACAATAAATATACAAAGTTTTTTCTTGTGTGTGTGTTAACAAGTATCTGTGTGTTTTGACTCAAGTAGTTTTCATTCTATCAATTTTGATTTTACGTCTCCTAGGCCTGTCTCCCTTTACTTCCGGTCTCACGAGGCGGAGAAAGACTATATTTGTTCCACGCCAAAGGAAAACGGTAAGAATTTTAATATATATATAAAATATTAATAGTATAAAAAAATTTCAATACGATTTACAGATGATTTACGGTATTATAGACATCAACCCCAGGGTGGCTATTAAAATTATGAGCCACCCTGTATAAAATTATACATTATAAAACGTAGTGTGAATTTATTTGCACACAGTCTAACTTCGATAGAGTATTGGCCTGAGTCTGAAGAGACGTGACGTGAGGAGGTCTTCAAACCGAACGAGACCAAACCATGCAGTATAAATTATGTAAATAACCGTTGGTTGGTTATGAATGCTGGGGGCACTCAAACAATACAAAGCCCACTAGAAACGACTAAAACTAGGGCAAGGTCATATTCAAAAGCAGACTTAATTCCCGTAATCCCCATCTTCAAAAACAATCGTGAATCGTGGGAACTACAAACTAAAATATTCACAAAAACAGAAGAGTTAAGAAGACAACTCATATACGAGTACGTACGTACGCAGGCATGCAAGCGCATACAAAATGAACCGTATTCCACTTACTTTCTCTGAGGACCCCACCGGAAAATGTCAACAAATTGTAAATTATTTAGAACAAAAGAGGACAGAAATCCATGACTTGGTATGGAAACAAATGTTCCCAATAATAAGTTCAAAAGAGAAAACTGAATGAAGAGAATTGTGAATGGAATTTTTGGATTTCTCCAGGGTTTTGAAATAATTAAATGTTAACTTGAATTTGAAACAAAAGGAAAATAGTAATATAACATAGGATTATACGAAATTGGGTCTACCCAACCTTTTCAGCCGTATATTTGTCCCTCGTAAAACAGAATAAAAGTTTAACATGAGAGATGAGTCAAGAGTCAGGCTCAGGCTCAGTCTCAGGCTCAGGCCATGGGATGGGAACGTGAGTTGGAATGAATGAATGAATAAACGGAAGGAAAGTTTTGGCAAAATTAAACTGAGAATTCATAGGATTCCCGTCCATCGTCCCTGTACTTTCACTTTTTGAGTGAAAGCAAGGTTGAAAATCGTGTATTCAGCGCTTGAGCTCCATTTAATTTCTTTTCCTCACAATTTACACAAAGGAAACTGTTGTAAAGAATATTTAAACAAATGTTAGTATGAATACAATTCACTGACATTATTCGTGATATCGTGATACATATGTACACAGGGTGAATCATGAGTTACGACACCCAAGTTCCAAAACTGCACTGTGTAATTTATTGTCCAATTATTGTATGAATGTTTCTAGCGACTAACTAAAGTTATATCTAAGACCAGATCTTCCTATTCGTGATCCAAATGGTTGAAATCGCGTGCTACAAAAAAATTGGCAGTGTGAAAATAAACTGTCCCTATAATCGTACCTTTGATCTTTGTACAAGAACTTCATTGAAAATTACCTTTCGCCTTTAGAATTAATTGGACAAGAAAGTTGGGATTTACTATTGTTTCAGTTCTTAGATGCGTTTAATAAGACAGATAAAATGTAATGACTATTTTCTTATGCGGTTCTTTACTAAATCTGTTACTGGCGTTGTAAACATTTTAATATTTTTGTACACGAGGAACCAAATGTTACCTCCTTCTAAAATACCCATTCCGGTTTAGATTGTCTTTGAGTTTAATGTTAGGCTACACATCCGTAGGCATGTCAAAATGTTATAAACCACCCGGTGTAGATTCAAACTTTTTAACTAAATAATTGAAACAGATTTCAAAAGTTAGAGCATGAAATGAATAAAATGCATTATTTGGTTGGTTTAACTTTTGTCATTTAGTTTTGACGGTCATGCAGACTCAGACTCATGCGGACGTCAGTCTACTTCTACACAATTTGGCAGAGAAAAGTAGAGTAGGCCGGGCCGGGTAGAGTGAAGAGCTCAAAAGAAGAAGTTCTATGTATTTCTATATGGGTAGTTAATGGGAATCCTGTTGGGTATGATTCATTTTATGAGGGCGCGACAGTTCTCCATGTTGCTTTCTCTTTCGGACTTTCTCCGTCCGTCCGTTCCAATTTCTCTCATCGTGTCTTCCTTCGTGTTCTCGAACTCAACCCGCACCCGCGTTAATTATATAGAAAGTCTGGAGTGATTTTCTGTTCTAGCTGTTTCCGAACTTGTCTGACGCCTTTCGTCAGGATTGCACTGCAGTGCGGGTATAATGGTGTGTCAAGGTAGCTCCCAGCAGTGTTACCAAAAGTTTTAATTTTATATAGTGCTAATTACAGCACGATAGTCCCAGTTGCCGTTATAGTTTTGCTATACTTAAATTTTTGACTGACATGTCGGAGCATTACCTTGTTGAAAAAGATGAACTCAATTTCTCATGCTATGTTCGTGCACCTTGTACTTGTAAGGCACGCTATGCGAGAAAATAATTTCTCTTTGTTCTGTCTTTCCTTTTGGTGTACGACATAAATCTTATTTCGAATTAAACAATGTGTCACGATTTTCTGACACTTGGTAATGAATCTGTCATAACTTGAAAACCTGGAGTGTCAACCACCGGCATGGCACGAACGAAGGATCTTCGTCATGCTTTCTCGGAAATGCATTCAAGCATTCAATCCAGGGATTATGTATAAGGTAAAAAGATGGATGGAGGGAACCAAAGTGGAAATTGATCCTGTTTTAACTAGGAAAAATGATTATAAGTGGATCCCTTGAGAAAGTATCGGATTTTCTCGAATATGAGGCTAATCGGTTTCGCCTGTGCAATGAAGCCTTTCCATGGGTGTGAAAATTCTTAGTTTTAATGATAAAAGAGGTTTTTGATCATTGGCCAGAACCAAAGTGCAGCAGATAAACTTAAATGATACTTAAATTTGCAGAAGTTAACAAAATCTGTTCAGAAATTAAGCAAATTCTGTTTTTGATCACAGGTATGCATTTATGTGGTAACCTTCCTCCGACAAGAGATGAATACGGACGAGACTGTACTTTAGAAGCGGAACCACATAGTTTAAATATTCCAGGACCCCATGGGTGTGTCAATTGGAACAAGTACTATACAAAATGTCGTGCCGGAGAGAAGAATCCATTTCAGGGTAAGGGAATTCTAGAAATTTTAAATTGATTTGCAGGAATTCTCATGGATACCCCCATCTCCAAACCCGTACGTCCTTGTACTGCTGCATTCTACGAGAAAAATATTGAAATGTCAGATAATTTCTCAAGCAATTACAAATGTTTCTACATTTCTCGTTGTGCTTTGAGCTTCATCCTCCATCTTATGCCAAATATCCGACATTCTTAATAAAATTTTACTTGATATTTACTAATGTTTGCAGGGGCTATCTCATTTGACAATATCGGCCTAGCTTGGGTGGCTATCTTCCTCGTCATAAGCCTTGAAGGATGGACTGAAATTATGTACTATGTTCAAGATGCGCACTCTTTCTGGGATTGGGTCTACTTTGTTCTACTCATTGTTGTAAGTTTTCCTGGCACAAAACAATTTGTTTCAGTTCGAATGGCAGCTATTCCAGGTTTTGTTCATCAAAACAAAAATAAATATGAAACTGTCAACGTACACTCGTCGGCATTTATTTTATGCAAACATTTTCCGCATTTTGTGAACTTTCTCCATTTCCTTAACAGAGAAAGTATATGGTACCCATAAAATAAGTTTCAAGGGCGTCGTATGATTTTGATAGGAAAAAAATTAGTAAACTCCTCAATGTTAATAAATAGAAATAAAAGTGCGTATTTCCTGCCAGTCTATTGGCCTCCCTTTATCTATTTTTCCCAAATCCACCTTGACATTATTGGAATGGAAAAATACCCTAATTATTCACCGCCTTTTCCCAGTACTGGTCCAAAAAGATTAGAGCGTTGGAAAATCTTTTTCACAGTTCATTTAACCCAAACAAACCACGGTGAGAGAGAGGAGGGCCTTGCCTGCCTAGAGTTTGAGAATGAAATTATGTTTGTCTGTTGGAAGACGAGGACAGAAGAGGCGGTTTTTGATTGATTACCCTTTTGTGTGTTTCTGTCTTGACAGATTGGATCATTTTTCATGATAAACTTGTGCTTGGTCGTTATAGCGACCCAATTCAGTGAAACTAAGAAAAGAGAGTTGGAACGAATGCGGATTGAGAGGGCCAGATTTACATCCACCTCAACCCTCACCAACATTGAGAATTCATCTTGTTACTCGGAAATGTTCAAGTATGTTTTAATACCTACCTCTTCTACCTACTTCTAACAATCTAAAGATTCGTCTCTCTCAATTTAACCTCCAACCATCCAAACCCTAAATCACTTCCTCTTACACTTTCCTCAACAGTCTAAACGATTCGACATTGTGTCGCACGCACAAAGGTACGATGGTGTCTATAGGGTGTCCCTAAAATTATGTTTAATTCAATCACCAACTTTCCTACGTTGAGCTGAACAGTGCATCTATTTCCCGACTTGAGTTTTCAGTACTTGAGGTCAGTGGTCCTTTTTCTATTATTCTATTTCACTCAGCAAGGATTCTAACTCTTATTGTGGAATCCTCGCTGTATGTTGGACATAAAATTCGCAATAGGTCATGATTTTTGGGACACCCCGATGCGATGCTATCTTGAGTTCTTTCCTGGGCTTCTGTTCGTGATTGAGTTGAAGTCCCACTTCCACTTCCTATTCATTCAATAAGTATGCCCAAAAGTTAAAAAATAAATCTTCTCTCTGCTCTGCTTCTGATTCTGCTGCTGGTTGAGCGGATGATTGAATGAATGAAATAGAGTCAGACCTAAAACCCACTCTTCCAGAGAAAATAAAGCTCCGAGCAAAAGAAGGAAGGATCTTTTCCAAGTAAATACAAAGGAAAGATAGTTTCACTTTCTTCCTAACCTAAACGTAACGTACTAACGTACAGTATTTGATTGGATGAAAGGATGAAGAGGATCTACTTATCTTTATGTGCCAAAGAGTAAAATGAATTGGGGTTATTTCTTTTCTTTTCCCCACTTCGTTCGTTCTATTCTACAGGTTAGTAGCACACTGGATTAGGAAAGCAAAGAGAAAAGTACGGCGTCATTGGAGAAGAAACAAAGGTCATGATGGAGGAGAAGAAAATCAAATTGACTTAGGAACGGTTCGATTGACCGACGGCCATGAAGAAATTAGATTGGTCAAAGAGACGGCCAGAAGGACTGGGGCATTGACATGTCCACAATTATTGGCTCTTAGTGGAGCCTTGGGTGCTTTACCTCAGGTAAGAGGAGAAAACGACCATGAAAGACCACGAACGAACGAATCCATTTCCATTACTTCTAAGCTCGACGACAACGAGACACGAAAGTAAAAAACTGCTGACGCTAGGGTTTCATTTTTTTCCTGTGTCTCGTTCAGAGTCGTCTGGAACCTGATCCTATTTACGAAAGAAATCCATTAGAATTTTCAAAGGATTGGATCCAAGTGAATTTTGTCTACCTTGGCTTGACCTGATCCAATTTAGATTAGATAGCGGATTGACCCAAATTTAATGGAGTAAAGTCCCATTGAGCCATCTCACTTGAGACCATGTCTCATAATGCTAGAAATCGATTCCCATAAGATTTTGCCAAGACAATGTTCTAGAAAGCCGTTAATTTTTCAATTTAAGTTATTATTTGACATCTAAATATTCAAATTAATATGAGAATCTGTTTCCAAATGGTAACAGGTTGCACTAGGGACTTCAAAAGTCGAAGGACTACCGGATTGGGGAGAACTGAGCAATTGTCTATTGAAAAAATCCCAACCGTTGTCCTGGAGTGCCCCTATTCTGACCGTCACGGCCGCGTCTAACGTGAATACTCCTCGAAAAGCTTCACTTCCACAGAGCAGTCGAAAATCCTCATTGAATGAAATCTGGGGGGTTGAAAATAGGAATGGAGTTCCGCCTGGACGTTGTCAGTCTCCGATTCGGACATTAGTCGAGTCAAAATTCTTTCAACAAGGAATTTTGGTTGCCATACTAATCAATACGCTCTCCATGGGTGTTGAGTATCATGACCAAGTAAGTCCGAGCGGTTTGGTGGTATTGCATCTGCATGTCCTTAGTCTTGGAATCTGATGACTAATGTGAGTTAATTATCTTGTATCTTCCTTTAGCCTGAAGAACTGACGACCATTGTCGAAATGAGCAATATTATATTTTCTGGAGTATTTTTCGTTGAGATGAGCCTAAAACTTATGGCGTATGGCTGTGTTGGATATATTCGTAATGGATTTGATGTCTTTGATGGGATTATTGTGGTGCTCTCAGGGGTAGAACTTGCCCAAGGCCTTATTGACGGGCACACTCATGGGGGTGGAGCTTTGTCTGTCCTCAGAACATTTCGACTACTCCGAATATTGAAACTCGTGAGATTTCTGCCAAACCTTCGTCGACAACTCGTTGTCATGCTCAGGTATATTATGAATTTTTCATTTTTAATCGGGTGCATGATTGTAACAGTGATAACACTAGCAAATAAGTTTCAATTGTTCGAAAACAGGGCTTCCAATTTATAAAAATCTTAGTTATATTATTTATATTCATACTTCAGGACAATGGACAACGTGGCTGTTTTCTGTGCTCTCCTCCTCCTGTTCATTTTTATATTCAGGTGAGAAACAAAATGATATTTTGTTTGACGTAATGTAACTATGTAGTAGTAATTAAAAAGTGTGGTAAATAATTGATTATGTACACTAGTTTTAGTTTTGCACTATATAGCCTGCAGCTTGCCTGCTTGTAGACATCCGGTCCCCGGTCCCCTGTGCAAGTCTGCAAGTTTATTATTGTCTGTCACTCTGTCATGGAATAAGGA
>JAQGCB010001276.1:0-15259 GCA_034698835.1 Protaphorura tricampata | reverse complement strand
TCAATAATTAATTAAAAACGAAACAAATATTTTCAGAATTGAGGTCAGATGACTTCTCCTCGCATACTTCTCCAACGTGACCGGCTTTATAGAGAGCGTCCCCTCTTATCCACGTTGAACGTCGGAAAAATGAATCCTCGTTTATTTTAGTAAAACCACAACTCAATTTAATAAGTGGCATAGTTAAAAAATACTGAAAAATGAAGTAATAGTCCAAATATTCAATTAGACAGAGAAGAAGAAAAATCTGTCAATAGTGAAAACAACACAGAGAGCCCAGTTCGCGGCGAGTGAATTCAAAACTCCTGACCGTACTAACGCGAAAGTTGCCACCGCGGCGCTGTTACGAGTGTTTGACCGTAGCGCCTCTATCATCCTCGTTTTCCCTATAGTTGTATTCCATTCCCGGCTTCTATTCGGAAATTACTTCAAGAATTACATTTTAATCGATTGTATTATATTCTGGACACGCGGTTAATAATAAAATGCATAATAATATAATGTAACAATAAATATCACTAATAATTATTTTATTTCTTTTGACAGAAATATGGATGAACAAAATAAGGAGCATGGGATCCTTGGGTTTGAGCCAGAAGGGAATTTTTCAATTCCTCCGATCTCAGCCCCAGATTCAGATCCAGGTCCAAGTGCACGACCTCCGTCTTCTCAACCAATTTCCAATTCCAATCCAACTTCCGTTTTAGATGAATTGCGTCAAGTCCTTGCACCACTGTGTGACCTCAATTGCAGGATTTGTGACAAATACATTCTCAGAATGAGCCAACACATTCAATCCCTTCACAGGTAAATCCACGCCGTTAAAAAATTAGTGCTTTTTTTAAACAATATTAAAATCATAATTTATATCAATATTAAAATATTTAAAAAATTAGTGTTTTTTAAAAAATAATATTAAAAGAATTCTGCTTGTTTTGTTTTAAAGTTGTTGAAATATAAATAATTATTTGAACAGATACGATGAAGACGAGAATGAGCATGAGAGTACATACGTCCATGTCCAGACAGACTCCTCCTACTTGAATTTACTCCCAGAGTGTGACGTTCAAATTGAAGAAAAATGTGGAGCATTTTTACATGAGCCAAGCGGAAGCGGAAGTATAAGAACAACGACTGCAACGCTTCCACTTCCAAATCCACTTCCACTTCCACCGATACAAAAGAAACGTGGACGAAAACCTAAAACCACAGAATCAACGACAGAGACTGTGACTGCGAATTCGGCAGCTAATGATGACGACGAGGACAATGATTCGGATGAACCAGAATCAGAGCCAGAAAAGAGAATGAGAAAAACTACACTCAGAAAAAGAAAATCAACCAAGAGAAAATTGACAACACTCGAAGACAAAACTTCAAAATTGACTTGTAAATTTTGTAAGAAAGTATGTACAAAAGCCTATCATTTAAGAGTCCACTTAAGAACCCACACTGGAGAGAAACCTTACCCATGTGACACATGTGAAAAAAGTTTTTCACACAAAGAGCACCTCACATTGCATAAACGGACTTCCCACACGGGAGAAAAACCTTTCAGTTGTACAATTTGTAATAAAACTTTCCCACGTGGTTATTATCTAAAAGTTCACATGCGCTCACACACAGGAGAGAGACCTTACACCTGTGAAATCTGTCATCGTACATTTGCTAAGAATGAATTATTCAATCTACACAAAAAAATTCACACTGGAGAAAAACCATTCATGTGTGAAATTTGCAGTGCTTGTTTTTTGAGGAAAACAGGGCTCCGTCGACACATGATCACACACACAGATGAAAAACCATTCGTGTGTGAACACTGTGGGAAAAGATTCAATCAAAAAATTCTACTCGTCTCCCATATTCGTGTGCACACGAAGGAACAACCGAGTTTCCCTTGCGATATCTGCGGTGAGAATTTCATACTACCAAGACAATTGGCTCTGCACCGGAGAACTCACACGGGAGAGAAAGTTTTCCAGTGTGAACATTGTCCTAAATATTTTTTGGGGAGAAAAGCGTCTTGGTTGCATATGAAGAGTCATAGTGCTGAGAAACCATTTGAGTGTGATGTCTGTCATAGAATGTTCAAATTAAAAACACACTTGAAGGCTCATTACATTAGTCATACAGGGGATAAACCAGAGAAGTGTGAAGAGTGTGGGAAATGTTTTGCTCTTCCTTATCAATTAAGAAATCATCAAAAGATTCACAACAAACCACAACAACAGCAACAACAACAACAACAAATGGATCAATTGGCAATGGCAATGCCAATGCCAACACTTTTGCCAACAGTTACACCTTTAATTCAGGATAATTAATTAAATTATTTTAATTAATTACGTTAATTTGTTTTAAGTTAAGTTCATTTAATTTATTGTACTTGTAATTCTGCTAGGCAGCTTCTATATTTATTTAATTTTGTCTTTGTGTCATGTTTTTCATAATAGATTTTGATTTAATTCCATTTAATAGAAAAAAATGTGTGCAATGTTAAAAGAATGTTTTTTTTTCTTAAATAAAAAAAGGACTTCACCGATTCGGGTCTCTAAACTTGGGTCCTGGTGGAAATTGAATTTGATTACACAACAATAACAAATGGGAATCGCAATACACAATTCAAACGCGACTATTCAACGCATATCTATTTATATCAGCTAATTTTTAAAAATAAAAATGTGACAAGGATTAGAAATTTTAAATGTTTCCAATGTTGAACCTTCGTCTCACATAGCCCCATAATGGTCTCCGATGCGTGGATGCGTTAGAATGTAATTTTTGACCAGCGCGAAATCAAATCAAATTCAACTTTGAAAAATTCTTTTATTCTTCAGTTTTCATTCAGAAATTGTATAAAAAGAATCATAAATCATAAGTATTGAAATCAAAAGGTCAACGTGAGGTCATCCAAAATTTTCTAAGGTGAAAGGTAAAAGAAGCATTACGAATGTAATGATTGTTTAATGTAGCTCTGAATTAATGTGTGTATTTCTTTGGTTTGAATGAGGTTGAGGGTACTCAAGAAAGGAAGGTGTTTTTAGTGATGAAATATAACACAAAGTTTTTGAAATTGTAATTTGTACTGTAATAATTATAATTGTATTGTAATTGTGATTATTTTACTTTCAGAATTTTGCTTCGCAACCGTGAGAGCAGACAGCAGAGCAGAGCAGAAGATAATGTCAAACTTAAGCTCACGACCATGCCCACGGTCACGGCGACGGTTATCGCCTACAAAGGCACAGCCTATGACTGAGAACATGGAAGTGGATGGCAATGACAACCATGACCGGAAACTTCGTTCTAAAGTGCAACCCAACGTCACAACGAAAAAAGTGTCAGAGAATGACTTGGAAAAACAGAAATGTTCTCGGTACTAAAAAAATTGATTATTTTACGTACGATAAAATTATTCATTCGAAAAAATGTAAAATTACAAATAATAATTTTATAATTCATTCATAATATTTTCCAGAAGTTTGTCTCCGAAACGAAGCCAGGGTCAAAAAAGAATATCGGGAGCGACAGAGAAGTCAATATTCAAAGGTCGAGAAACCCCTGTAGTCGTTCAAAAACTGACCTCAACTTCAAAGAATATTTTGGATGAATTGCGTGACCTACTTCCAAGGTCTGACCTCAATTGCAAACACTGTGAAGAGTACATTCTCCAATTAATTCAACACATTCAGTCCATCCACAATCTTAACACCAATGACGTGGATGAACAATTTTTTCAGTCCTTAATTTCAATTGTGCCAGAAGAAAATGACCAGGACTCGATACCAGCACCTTGTGAAATAATCGAAATTCCATTGACCTCGGAAGGTCAAGGTCAAGCGCCGACGTCGACTAGTTTTCAAAATTGTTTGAAAAACGATGCAGCAGAATTTGAAATTGATGATGAAGAAATAAAGTCTAATTCTGAACAAGTTGGACAAATGGAAGTTGACCCTTTGACCTCCGTGTCGGTCGGTGACCAAAATTCGGACTCTGACCCCGAAGAGATGGACAATAATGACAGTGACCTAGAATCTTTGGTTGAAGAAAACGACCCAGACTCAAATTCAGAAAAAAATGAAGAAAAATCCAACCAAATGAATATTTTTGTCTGTGGAATTTGTGAGAAAACATTTGGACAAAAAATTGATGTACAAAAACACATGTCGATAGTCCATACGAATACGAATGCGACAGTTAAAACTTTCACTTGTGAAATATGTAACGAAAATTACGAGGGTGAAGAATTGTTGACTGAACACAAGAGAATTCATGCAGAAGAGCCAGAGGAGAAACATTACACTTGTAAAACATGTGGGAAAATTTATGCAAACCCAGAAAAATTACATGTCCATTTAAAAAGACACATTGGTGAGAGACCCTTCAAGTGTACGAAATGTGGAAAATGTTTTTGGAAGAAAAAAAATCTGACAGATCATGAGTACTATCATGGTGAAAAATCTTTCGTGTGTAAATTTCCAAATTGTGAAAAAAGTTTTATACGAAAAACACATTTACAAAATCATATGGACAGAATTCACACTGGAGAGAAAAAACTTATACCGCGAATTCACACTGGAGAGAAAAACCTTAAACCGCGAATTCACACTGCACTCACTGCAGAGGAAAACCGTATAAGGGGAATTCACACAGGAGGAAAACGTTACAAATGTGAGACTGAAAATTGTGGGAAGAGTTATTGGGCGCCGTCTAAATTAGTCGAGCACATGAGAACTCACACTGGAGAAAGGCCATTCAAGTGTACTGTATGTGACGCTACTTTTTATAGTTCTGGCATATGTGCACGCCATATTAAGCTTCACGAAAGGAAACCAAAGCATGCTTGTGAGCATTGTGGAAAAGAATTTCAACGAAAAGGTGATTTACAAAAACATAGTCGAATTCATGCCAAGGAAAAACGTAAACGTAAACCTAAGGAGAAGAAAAATACAGAGCCAGATCAGGTTTTCAATTGTGAAATATGTCACAAGATTTGTACAGACAGAAGGGCCTTGAGAAATCACAAAATACGTCACAATGAAAAATCACAAATGTGTGAACACTGTGGGAAATATTATCAACCACGTGAAGTACGAAGACACATTCTTCGAGTCCACAGCGAACAAATGCCCCCAAGACTAAAATTACACAAATGTGACACATGTGAGAAAAGCTACGAATCACCTGCACAATTGATTGTACACAAAAGGACTCACACTGGAGAGAAACCTTTCATGTGTGAATTTTGTAGTATGTGCTTCGTTGGAACAAGAGCCCTTAAAGACCACGTGAGAATTCATCAAGGAAAATCTTTCGTTTGTGAGCATTGTGGAAAAGGATTTCATCGAAGAATACAATTAAGAGTTCATGTTCATAAAAATCACACTCAGGAGAATCCATACAAATGTGTGGAATGTGAAGAAAGTTTTTTACTACCCAGACAATTGGAACTTCATCAAAGAATTCACACTGGGAAGGAAGTGTACAAGTGTGAAGAGTGTGGGAAATATTTTCCAGTCTTGAATCAATTTACAGTTCATCAAGCTTGTCACACAAAGGAGAAACGATTATTCCCATGTTCAAAATGTAACAAAACCTTCAGATTAAAAACACATTTAACGACTCATTTTAAAATTCATACTGGAGACAAACCACACAAATGTGAGGATTGTGGGAAATGTTTTACTTTTCTGAGTAAATTGACAGATCATCAGAAAAGAAAGACAAATTGCTCACAGCCATAACCAGAGCACGTCGAAGTCGAAGTCCAAGTCCTCGGGATTTAATTGATTGGCATAGTATTTTGTATTAAAAAAATTGAATGCCTTGTACAAATATGATATACCTAATTAATAAAATATGGATTTCTTTCATGTTATTCTGACTTTATTTAATAGGATTTCATTTGCACGTCATTTATTTGTATTCAGTCATAATTAATTTCCCATAATTTTTAGGCCTTAATTTGTATGAAATTTGAAATAATACGTACGTACCAATTTAATTTTTAAAAATGCATAATTGGGAATAATAAATTACAAAAAGTAAAATTAAACTGAACATGCCTTCCAGTTTCCAAGGCTGTCGTTTGTGCTCAACTTGCCCCAATTATGTGGCCCTTGAATTTAGATTGTGAATTTGACTAGCACAAAATTGAATGAAATTCAACTTTGAAATATTTTTTTATTTTATTCTCAACTTACAATTGCTATTCAATTCTAATTCTTTTTTAAATTGATCATTGATTGTTTGTTGTCAAAAATCAAAATTATTGAACAATCATTTTAAAAAAATGAAATAATCTTGTGAAGAAGTGCAAAAGGTGCGCCATTTGATCATAAGGTCAACAATTTCAATACGTCGTAGGTAATTAATTTAATTAATTAGTTCTTGTGTCAGAAATGTGTCAGCAGTTATATTAAAAATGTAATTAACTTACAAATTATATCATTTATTTATCACTAGTTAGATGGCCTCATTTCAAATTACAATTACAAGTAATTGACTGTTAGAAATTTGCTACAATTACGTAATTGTGATTTGTGATTTGGATTTTGAATTACAGTTTCAAATTAGAATTAAAAAAATCTCTGTACACGAAAGTTTGTAAAAATTACATTGATGTTCATAATTTTTTTAGCAGAACTTATAGGCGAAAGTCAAAATGTATCGTATTCGTAATCTGCTTTTAGCATTTTCAGTTTAAAATGAATTACACCAATAACAGTCACAAAAAGTTTGGAAAATATGTTGAAAGTAATTGAATTTTTTCAATTACAAATTACACTGCCAAGAATTTCAATCTATACGATTACATATTACAAATTACAATTACACAAGACTGGAGATAAACTTAATTTCAAACACAATTACTTAATTGTAATTGTAATTTCGCAATTAATTAAAAATTACCAATGTAATTGACCCATCCTTGGTTCGAGTAAGGTCAAGGTCAAAGTTTGAAGTCATCTGAAATATTATTCTATGGTCTGAATTTATTTTATTCCACTTTTATATTTCAGAGTGTTTACGACTTACGAGTACGACCAGGGGTTTTAGAGAAGGCAGCAGAGCAGAGGAAGTGGGATGTTGGCCTTGACCTCACGGACACGGTCACGGCAACGGTTAACACCTTCACGTTCACATGCACAGCCCAATAATACTGAGAATATGGAAGGGGATGATAACCAAGATCGGAAACTTCATCCTAATGTCCAACTGAAAGTTGTAATGAAAAAATTATCCAAGAATGATTTGGAAAAATGGAAATTCTTTACTGGGTACTAAAAAAATACTTAACTTAGAAAACAATTAACTAATTAATTAATTAATTAAAAAGTATTATAAATGACAAACGATATTTCAATAATTCATTATTTTTGCAGAGGTCAATCTTCTCCAAAACGAAATCGAACTCAAAATGTTTCGGGAGTGACGATGAAGTCAATGCCGAAGTCCAAAGTTCGGAAAACCCGTAGTGCCGTTCCAAAATTGACCACAACCTTCAAGAATATTGCGGACGAATTGCGTTACCTACTTCTCAAGTGTGACCCAAATTGCAAACACTGTGAGAAATACATTCTCAAATTAACTCAGCACATTCAGTCCATCCACACCCAAAACACCAATGACGTGGATGAACATTTTTTTCAGTCCCCAATCTCAAGTGTCCCAGAAGAAAATGACCAGGAATCATCGTCACAAGCACCTCCTGATATGGGCGTTGACCTTGACCCAAATCTGAATTTGTCCCAAGACTCAGACTCTCAGTCACGGACTCTCGTCATTCGGAATACAAAGGTCATTTACTACGTTGAAGAAATGAATGAAAAGGATTTGGGTCAAATCCAAATTCCTTTGACCTCGGAAGGTCAACCATCAGCCTCGACTTCGACTAGTTTTCAAAATTGTTTGAAAAATGATTCTACAGAATTTGAATTTGTACATATTCGTGACGACAAAAAAGTAAAATCTAATTCTGAACAAGTTGAACAAATGGTGAACCCCTTGACCTCCGTCGGTGATCAAAATTCAGACTCTGACTCTGACCACGCAGATGTGGACAATTTCAGTGATCCAGACTTTGTGGGTGATGGGAATGACCAAGATTCAAATTCAGACAAAAATCAAGAAAATTCAAACGAAACCAATATTTTTGTGTGCCAAATTTGTGACGAAACATTTGGACGAAAAGTGGATGTACAAAAACACATGATGAAATCCCATGCGACAGTGAAAACACATTTAAATAATCATATGAGTAAAATTCACACTGGAGAGAAAAACGATACGAGACGATCTCACACAGGAGAAAAACGTAACAAATGTGAAACATGTGGGAAGACTTACCCTACACCATATAAATTAGCTACACACAAGAGAACTCACACTGGAGAGAGACCATTTAAATGTAGTGTATGCAATGCCACTTTTGCAAGTTCCGGTATATTTTCACGTCATCTGGGGATTCACGGAAAGAAATCTCATGTGTGTGACAATTGTGGAAAAGAATTTCACCGATTAACAGATTTACGGAAACATGGCCTAACTCATACTAGGGAAAAACCCACTGAGGAAAAAACAGAAAAGGTTTACAATTGTAAAGTATGTCGTAAGAACTTTGTTAACCATAGAGCTTTGGCGAATCACAAGATAATTCACACTGAAAAATCACAAATGTGTGAACACTGTGGGAAATATTTTCACCAAAAAACTGATCTACGAAAGCACATTCGTCGAGTCCACACCGGTGAAATTTCCATAAAACCAAAAATTTACAAATGTGACACGTGTGAGAAGAGTTATGACGCACCTGGTCTTCTGGATGTACACATAAGGACTCACACTGGAGAGAAACCATTCATGTGTGAATTTTGTAGCATGTGTTTCATTGGAACCAAAGCTCTTAGAGATCACATGAAAATTCATGGAGAAAAATCACACATTTGTACTCATTGTAGAAAAGGATTTTACCGAAGAATACATTTAACAGATCATATCAAAAAAATTCACACACGAGAGTATCCATACAAATGTGAAGTTTGTGAAGAAAGTTTTTTACTTCCCAAACAATTTGAACTTCATCAAAGAATTCACACTGGGGAGAAAGTGTACAAGTGTGAAGTGTCAGATTGTGGGAAATATTTTCCAGTCTTGAAATTATTAACGGTTCATAAGAAGTGTCACACACAGGAGAGACAATTCCCATGTCCAAAATGTCCCAAATCCTTCAGGTTAAAATCAAATTTAAACATCCATTTGAAAATTCATGCTGGAGATAAACCACATAAGTGTGATGAGTGTGGGAAATGTTTTACTTTTCTGAGTAAATTGGCATTTCATCAGAAACGAAAGACAAATTGCTCAGAGCCAGAGCCAGAGCCACAACAAATCCAAGTTGAAGTCCTCGGGATTTGATTTAATTGGACTGAAGGACTGAACTGAATATCTTGTATAAATAAGTATTATACGGAAATAAAATGTTGGTTATTTTACGTATTTGATTCCAGTACTTATGACTAGGATTTCAGTTGCCTCCAATTTATTTTCTACAGCTGACATCTGACATTCATTCGTCATTTATTTCTCATGAATTTCGGGCCTTATTTTACACCAAAAATAATGTATACCAAACTGATCTTCAGAAATGTATGAACATGAGTAGACGTAAGTCAATTACGATTACAGTTACGTAATTGTAATTAATTACATCAAACATTTTGCACACGTAATTTGGAATTGTAATTAATTACATGCGTAAACCACATGTACAAAATTGTACAGGTGAAACAGGTGGTTTACTCTTCTTCGTGGTTCATTTACAAATTACAATTATTGTATTATGTAATTGAAATTCCAATTACTTTCGAATGCTTAGATTATTGCACATTTGCGTTGTTGGGTAGCGAATTACCTCTATACATAAGTTCAGATTCAGTTGAAATTCAGATTTGGCAACTAATAAAAGTAATGCGGTATAATTTGTTTCAGAAAGTAATTGATGATGTAGTTTTGGAATTTGTAATTGAAATTACAATTACATCATCAATTACTTTTTGAACGTAATGATAATGATATGATACGTATTTTTTAAGTAATTCTAATTAATTACTTTGAGGCAAAAGTAATTTGTAGTTGTAATTACTTTCGGGTTTCGGAGTAAAAAAATGTAATTGACCCAAACCCGAGTCTTTGGAGTTTCCAAGGATCAGATTTGTTCTCCACTAGCCCCACTTGCTTTCTCCATGCATTAGAATGTGAATTTGAGTAGAGCGAAATGAAATGAAATTCAACTTTGAAATATTCCTTTCTTCAACTTTCACAATTTTACAGTAATTGTTTGTTATAAAATCAAAATTATGTAACAATTAATTAAAATTAATGAACTTTTATTCATTCGTATGAAGGAGAGGCTATTATTAAGTGTGTCATTTGTTTGATTTTCTCACTACGTTTCATTTAATCAAACTTACGAGCGAAACACTTAACAACTCATTAATCAGTTCTGGTTAGGTCAATTTGAGGTCATCCAAAGTATTCTAATTCTAAGGTAAAATAAGCATTCACTAATATTGAGGGGATTTAATCTCTATATGAAATGTAATGCACAGAATGTGTACATATTCCATGATCATTGTCAATTAATACGCGTGTATTATTTTCATTAGATTTTAACAGTCATTATAGAGGGAGACTGCACGAACGACTGCATAGAAATGTCAGCCTTGACCTCGCGGACGCGGTCACAACGACGGCGACGTTTAGCACCTCCATGTGCAAACCCCATGACCGAGAAAATGGAAGTGGATGATAACCGTGACCTTGACTGGAAACTCGGTCCTAATGTGAAATTCAAAGTTATATTGAGAAAATTGTCCAAGAATGACTTGGTAAAATGGAAACGCTTTCCTGGGTACTAGAAAATTATTATACTATAAAATTATTAATAGATAACAAAAATGTAAAACACAAATGGTAACATTGTACTAATTCATAATTTTTTTCAGTAGGCAATCTCGGAGGCAAAGTGAAAGTCAAGGTCAAAAAAGAATATCGGGAGCGACAGCGAAGTCAATATTCAAAGGTCGAAAAACCTCTGTTGCTGTTCAAAAACTGACCTCAACTTCAAAGAATATTGCGGAAGAATTGCGTTACCTACTCCTCAAGTGTGACCCTAATTGCAAACACTGTGAGAAATACATTCTCCAATTGATTCAGCACATTCAGTCCACCCATGTCAACAAACACCATGAGTGTGATGACACTGATGAACAATTTTTTCAGTCCCTAATCTCTAGTGTACCAGAAGAAAATGACCAGCAATCACTATCAGCACCTATTGACATGGGCGTTGACCTTGATCTTGACCCAAATCTGAATTTGACCCAAGATTCTGACTCAGACTCACAGTCACAGTCAAGGACTCTCGTCATTCGGAATACAAAGGTCATTTACTACGTGGAAGAAATGAATGAGAAGGATTTGGGTCAAATCCAAATTCCTTTGACCTCAGAAGGTCAACCGTCCGCTTCGACTTCGACTAGTTTTCAAAATTGTTTGAAAAATGATTCAACTGAATTTGAATTTGTGCATGTTCGGAATGAAGAAAAAGTATTGTCTAATTCTGACAACGAGCCAGCTAAAAATTTTGACGGCAAAATGGAGGTTGACGTTGACTTTGACCCCTTTGCTTCCGTTGGTGACCAAAATTTGGACTCTGACCCCGAAGATGTGAAGAATAATGACGGAGACCCAGATTTTGTTGTGGGTGAAGAGAATGACGGCCCAGATTCAGATTCGGATTCAGAAATAGACGAGGAAAATCAAATTGAAAAGAGTGAAGAAAATTCAAATAAAATGGATATTTTTGTATGTGCAATTTGTGAGAAAACTTTCGGACGTAAAACTTATATACAAAGACACATGGCGAGAGCCCATGCAACAGAAAAACCTTTCACTTGTCCAATTTGTACGAAAAATTTTGCGACGCAAGGACTTTTGACTGATCACAAGAGAGTTCATGCAGGAGGGAAACATTACACTTGTAAAACATGTGGGAAAAATTATACAGACCCAGAAGAATTACAAGCACATTTGAAAACTCACACGGGAGAAAAACCGTTCAAGTGTGAGAAATGTGATAAATGTTTTCAGAAGAAAAAAAATCTCCAAGACCATGAGAGATGTCATGGGGAAAAATCCTTCGTGTGTAAATTTCAAAATTGTCGGAAGGGATTTAAACGAAATACACATTTAAAGAATCATATGATCAAAATTCACACTAGAGAGAAAAATCGTGCAAAGCGACTTCAAACGGGCAAAAATAGAAGTGGAATTCACACAGGACGAAAATATCACAAGTGTGAAATTTGTGAGAAAACGTATGACGTCCCAGTTAAATTACGCATACACATGAGATCTCACACTGGAGAGAGACCCTTCAAGTGCACTGAGTGCACCCTCACTTTTGCAAGTTCTTATGCTATGTTGGGTCATATGAAGATCCATGGAGAGAAATCCCATATCTGTGAATATTGTGGGAAAGCTTTTCATAGAAAAAGAACAGTAGAAAATCACATTCGCCGAATTCACACAGGTGAGCCTCCCATACAGCAAAAACGTTACCAATGTGACACATGTGAGAAGAGTTATGAATCCTCTGCACAATTGATTGTACACAAAAGGACTCACACTGGAGAGAAACCATTCATGTGTGAATTTTGTAGTAGGACTTTCATTGGAGCGAGTGCTCTTGCAGATCACATGCAAATCCATCAAGAAAAATCACACACTTGTGAGCATTGTGGAAAAGCATTCCGTCGAGGAAGAGACTTAAAAAATCATCTCAAACTTCACACGAGAGAGAATCCATACAAGTGTGAAGATTGTGAAGAAAGTTTTTTATTACCCAGACAATTAGAACTTCATCAAAGAATTCACGCTGGAGAGAAAGTGTACAAGTGTGAAGTGTCAGATTGTGGGAGATATTTCCCAGTCATGAAACAATTGACAACGCATAAAAAGTGTCACACGGAAGAGAGACGATTCCCATGTACAAAGTGTCACAAATCATTCAAAAAAAATTCACATTTAACGACTCATTTAAAAATTCATAGTGGAATTAAACCACACAAGTGTGATGGGTGTGGGAAATGTTTTACATTACCAAGTGAATTAAGATCTCATCACAAATGGAAACCAAATTGTACAACACAACCAGAACAAGTCTTCGGGGTTTAATTGTATGGAGTTGAATGTTCTGTCTGTGCACAAATACAACATAATAAAAATACAGCTTTTTTGTACGAATGTTTTTTCAAATTGTCAACAATTCTATTTTATTTAAATGGGTTTTTTTACATTAAATTAAATGTATATGTCTGGATATGAGTGGCCATTTCTGACTGGGGGTTTTTCGCGGAACTGTTTCTGTGATATTCTCTCAAAGATTCCTCAATAGATGAATGAGAAATAAGCCAGTTTAGGCCCGTAGATATTTTAAACACATTACGTGATTGTGTAATTAATACCGTATAATAATTATAATCCTATTAAGAACTAATGGTTGGTTGTTCATATCACTTCGTTAAATTTGGGGCGCAAAATTAAAATTCGACAGGCGTTTAAAATTGTAGCTACGCGTTACTGATTAGAACATTAAAGTTTTGTCAGGGATGGTTTAGGGCAGTGGTCCGAAATCGAAGTACAATTGTACCTGAAGTCTGATGAGTTGTCAAACCTTAACCAACGCATAAAAGTTTTGTAGGGACAAGGGAGGACTGGGACGGCAAATGTCCCTTCACTTCTAATTTTAAATCATTTCTCTTGATAATAAAATAACAATGCAACGCAAGCTGTTTGTCATTTTACAGACTGTTCAGTTTGAGTTTTGTGTTAGTTTGTGAAAGTCCGTTCGATTTTTATTAATATCAATAACACTTCAATACGATACAAAATGAATCCAGGACAATTTTTTGACACAAGACACCTATTTCACCGAAATAATAATGTCCAGAAAGTAAAAGTGTACTATGTCGATGTTCATCCGGTTAAACGGATAGACTGCAGGGTGCTGCAGGTACGGGACGTCTTGATTTTTTAATTTTGGTTTTTGATCATTTTTTTATTCTTCGAATTCTTACGATTTATTAAAATTCAAAGGACATCGCAGCGGGTACATGGGGGGATGCCTTTCTGTTCGATTGACCCCAGATTTTGCACAGAGCTTCTCCTTGACCTCCTGAACAATGTTTAAATGGACGTCTTGTCTGTGAGAACTCCAGGGTCACCCCTAGAGGTCAGCGAAGTTAACCCAGGGGTCACCAATCACCATGCCTTTCTGTTCGATTGACCCCAAACTTCCCCTGACCATCCTGAACAACGTTTAAATGGTCCACAACTCGAAACGAAACTCGGTTTGACATGTAGAGGTCACGGAACCCAGCACGGGGGTCACCGCTTCGGTGACCTCTATAGGTCAAACCGAGTTTTGTTTCGAGTTGTGGTCCAAACGCGCTACTCTTTCCATGCTAAATACCCACATATGAAACGCACTCGGCAGCTACCATTCGGTACCATATAGTACGAACCACTACTCGGTCCCAACTGCTTCACTGATAATACAATTAAGACGTTCTATATGTAGGAAGCACGGCAGTGCGCCTGACTGGAAACTATTATTAAACACCTCATGCGACTATATGATTCGAACCGGCAAGAAAGACATAGTGCTCCGAGTTTTAACGACTTAAGTAGAACATAAGTCGCAAATCCTCAGACGCGACGCTTCCTACACATTGTATTGCAAACATATATGGTTACATAACGTTAAAGAGATATCGCCACCTAATGCTAAAGAGATGGTAACGTTAGAGAGATATCGCCACCTAATGCTAAAGAGATTGTAACGTTAGAGTGATATCGCCACCTAATGCTAAAGAGATGGTAACGCTAGAGAGATCCATATCTCTCCAATGCTAAAGAGATGGGACGACTTCCAATCATTAAACTAGAAGCGCCTTCTCTACCCTTGCTTCCACTTAAACCAGTTCATAACTGTAACGTTACAGAGATATCGCCACCTAATGTTAAAGAGATGGGACGACTTCCAATCATTAAATATGCAGCGTTTTACCCTATTCTTGCTTCCACTTACACCACTTCATAACTGTAACGTTAGAGAGATATCGCCACCTAATGTTAAAGAGATGGGACGACTTCCAATCATTAAACATGCAGCGTTTTACCCTATCCTTGCTTC
>JAQGCB010001275.1:0-15267 GCA_034698835.1 Protaphorura tricampata | reverse complement strand
ATCTAGCTAATGTACTATATGCGCGTCCAATTTCAGAACGTGCAATTCCTTACAAGATCATTCCACTGTGACCCAGGTTCATAGTCAAGTCAAACCCGCATCTCCTAGCTTTTCTCTTAAACTTTAACTACAGGATGCATCGAAGGAGAAGTTATATGACACCTGTACGAGACATTCTCTCCTTCGTTTTCGTTCATGGGAGAGAGCACTAAGTTTATTGGATTTTAGGAGAGTATCGATCAATGTCAACCAGTGTCATGCACATACATGCATTCATATTTGTATAGAAAGTGGAATAATGGAAAACTATTTTCCATTAGCCCAGGAGCCACAGGAGTCTAGAGAGTAAGCTCCGTCTTATAAACTGTCTTTTCAAAAGCCACTCACCAAAACCCAACCATTGAATAATGTCCTGGTTTCACTCACTCCGAGCAAAATTCGACAGACACGACGTAAAGTTATCAATTTTATTTTTAAATAAAACAGGGAATCCTCTAAAAACAGGTCACAGTCACAATATCTCACAATACTCAGTTCAATAATGACGGAAATAAAAAGTAAAAAATTGAATATGAATTACGGTGAGCTCAATAAATTGTCGATAAGGCGGACTGTACTGTATGTATTTCGTTATCTTCCACATAATGTACTATGTATTTATTTATCGTGCTACTTTTAAGCAGGGTTGTGCAAAAACCCGAAGGTCTGATTAGCTGAACTCTTTTTTTTTCATAACCATACTTGGACTTCATGTAGTGAAAATAGAATTAGTTCGCACAATCCTTTGTACTAATTGAAATTGTGTAAATGTTACACTAACACTAGACTACGCATTGTGGATTGTGGACGGATAACAGAAACAAATAATACATTACATACCTTCGAACTGATAATAATGATTGAAAGTTTTTAATTTTAATCTGCGTTCTGTCCATTATGGTTCATTGTTCATTCAATTCCTGAGTGTTTCGATTTACATCCTTTCCACATAACCTAAATTCCTAAATTTTTAATATCTCCGTGGCCCGTGGAGCGTGGACGACGGGTCATATAAACAAAGATGGGATTGTGCGTGTGGAAAACTTTATGAGGACACGAATTCCACATTCCAATATTGTGCAAAAGTATTCTCTTATCATAATGTTTTGTAAATCACTCTGTAGTCTACACACCTGGCAGAATGTTCAACAGTAGAGCGTGATTTATCACTAAAAATCATTACTCTCAAGCGTATTACAGTAGTTCGGTCAAAATCCCGAATTGAATTGTTGTTAACGAAATCCCCGCTCTCCGACGATAGTAATCCGTATTTTTTGTGAATTTTGGAAAGACAGTGATGTAAAAGTTGAGCCGAAAAAGTTTACCGAAGAATTAGAAAATCTGGAAAGTAACATATAGGACGTAATACTTACCGCTCTGCACGTCGATGTTCTTGATGCTCTGATAAAACAGATGCATTTGATGACTCATGATATCCACTACTATCGGAACTGTGTCTGGAATGGCTAGTTGTGGGTAACGACTGTTGTTTAGGAAGTACCGGTGGGCCTCTTGGGGGATCCTTCTTTCTTGGGGCTAGTTTTGAATTTGGAATTGAGCTTGACCTCCCAGGTGTCAAAGATTCATAAGATGTCTCAGAAGTTGGTGTAAGAACAGGAGGGGGTGCAGGAGCTGCTCTTTTCTTGGGTTTCCCTGGAATGTCCATACTCATAGACTGTTCAAGAACACGCCCTGACTTTGGAAAGTAACTACTGCTGTGGGGACCACCAATCACGATGCTACTTCCAGTCCTGTTCTCCATTTTCAATTTAGGATGATTTATCGGGGGTAAAGGTGAAATGGAGCGTGAGTCATCCGAGGCAGATCTAGATGGTGAAATTCGTCCACTAGTTGCACTTTCACTACTCACACTGCTATCCCCAACGCTCTGTAAAAATAACAAAAAAAGTATATTTAGTCCAAGATCATTATTTAGTTTTTTTTTTCGATGATGATTATACCATTGACACCACCAGAACAGTTTAGAAATGTAGGACAAAGAGAAATGGAGCCCGACAAATTATATTATCTCTTTACGAGACTGACACTACCCGTACGTATCACCAATATCCGTCGACATGCAATATCTCTCCTGTCATCTTACTTTTTTATGGGAAAAGTCTCAAAATCACAAATGCAAAGCGACAGGTCGGTTTCCAAGAAAAGAATCTAAAAAAAAACCATCGACCCAAGAATAGTCTGTCGAGTAGGAAGTCTTCAACCCTTTGATTCGTTCAGACAGTCAGAGACAGAAGCAACAAGTTGCTCAAATCACGTCTTCTACTCCGTTCACGCTCAACGTCACGTTTTTCCGATAAACTTTCCCAACGTGGAAACTCTTAGGATTGGATTCTTATTTTTTATGACTTTTTTTCTATCTTATTCTTCTAATGAACTCGGAACCCTTTAATTAGTTCCAACCTCCAATGTATAAAAAAATATCGTGGTGACAATTTTAGAGGTGGAATTGGAATGCCGGCCAAACACAGCACAGCACGGCAGGCTCACACAATTTTTTTTTACGATTATAGTGAGTCAGAATCAGAACAGATGTGAAAGTGAACTGGTGTATGCAAGCAAACTGTCTATTGTCATCAACTTCTGTTTTTTTTTTAGTGCGCACACCTCACCTCACAATAATCAGTTGAATAAACAAATAAAAAAACAGATCTGGATGATGACTGGGACCGCAAGGGAGTCGCGAGTGCCAGATACGCCTTACTATTTTTTTAGTGTTTTGTTTTCATATTACAATGAATTGGTGAAAACAAAGCTGTGAACCCGGGGGAGTAGTGATGATGTTCTCGGTAAATAAATTACGCGTTTTAGATTTTGTAAACAGTGAAACCTCTTTCATCCTATTAGCAGTGTATGTATGTGTTAATTGATGCGTTTGTGATTTTGAGCTCAATTATCCAATTTGTTCACAACGAAGAATTTAACGCACAAACAAAACACTTTGAAAATTAAACACAAAGAAATCAATTTCAGTCTGTTTATACTTAAAACGAGTCTGAGATTGAATTAAGATTCAAGGACACACGTTTCCTATCCAAAACTAGGACGCAAAATAATTGAGTATTGGATAAAAAATGGTCAACTGAAACTAAAATATTTACCGTGCAAAAATTAAACTTCTGTGTTATGTGTCTCGCATAAACATTTGGATTTTTAATGTAAATTCAGCCAGTTTGATTTGAGAACTAAACATTGGAGTGATTTCTTTCCTTAGCTAGATTTTGTCATTGACCAGGTATTTACAGTACGTATGTTAGATACAGAGCCATTTAGTTCGGCTAGCACCAAAATGATAACAGACGAGTCTAGTTTTATGGGTTGATCATCACATTTTTCTGTTTTATCATCCGTAAACGTGTACGAGATCGTTAGGTTTATCTCTTGTTTTATTATGATTCATTCATTTCTCGTCCGGCGCGTCGACGACATCACCAATTAGTAGTAAGGTTTATCAGACAATAATTTTGACAGACCGGGGTCAAATTCTTCTGAAATTCTTGGAAATTATTAACCGAAGTTTCCAGGTTAATCGTTGTGGAAGCTAAGATTTAATTTTCATACATATTTTCCCTCTCTCTTGACTATACGTTTCCAAATCCAAGAATATGAACCACTCTGATGATAATTACACTACTACACGGCAACACAGCCAATATGAACGCCCAGGACTTAAACAAAGCAAAACTTTGTCTCCTTATCGTGTATGAGTCTAGTGTCCATTCTACGCGTTTATCGATTTCGATGACGTCCCAAACACAATACGCCTTCTGAACTGAATTCACATTTAGTGGGAAGACTCTTATCTAACTTTCCAAGTTTTGGTATGAAAATAATTGTGACATGGCACACGAGTCACCAGTGATAAAAATGAGCCTAATACAAAATAATTGGATATCTAACATTCGTGTGGTCACTGGTCAGGCGTCTGGACAGTTTGAAAGAGAAACCCGTCCGAAACTTGAAAACATGTTCAAAATTTCAACAACCCGTAATATAATTCCTCCCTGATTGTAAAACCAAAGCCGGTTTTTATTTTAAAATATCAGTAAGGAGAAAACTGAGTACAGAAGTCGAACGACAAATGTCAGTATGGATAAGGAGAAGATTGACCCAATTTTAGATCCCAGGATTTTATACTCTGACTCGTCTCCATCAATTGTCATGGGAAATTAAATGCGTCTGGTTGAACACGGGGAATGCCCTGGAGAACACACGTAGCTCTTTTCAATTCTACACGCAGCAATATTCAGAGCACAAGACGATTCGGTGACATTTCTTTCCCCACAGAATCCCTGAACCAAACGTATGTCCCATGCAAAAAGTAGAATTTGAAACTAGAACATATCGATTTCGTCCAGAATTTGAACGTCCTACTGGAATACAGTAGTAAACTACAAGTTGGAAAGTGCATCTTGTACAGATTTTATTTCTGGACCAAACTATACGTACTCCTGGAAAGTAGGTGAAATGACGAGAAATTGGGTGGTCAAATTAAGAGATAACATCTGGTCTACCTAACGGTGCTATTTGTTAGTTATGTTGTTTGTTATTGTTTTTATGTATAATGTATGACAGTGAAAGAAAATTATAAAATCCGAAAAAAAAAATAATGTTATAGGTTAAAAGTGTCCTTTATGGAAGAACAATGTAGGCTCAGGCCGTATTGAATTTGGTGACACATAAATAAAGAATTTTGATTTGATTTGATTTTGATTTGTGGAAATAGGTTGACAAGAAAAATGGAACACAATGTTACTTACCGATCGACTGTATTTGAAGGCAGAGTCAAGGCGACCTTTGACTCTTCCATCTTCAATTTGCTGGAGGGCCATAATGTCCGCGGAGGACACAGAACTATTGATCCTCGAGTTACGTGACACAATTGTCAACTCTTGCAGTCCATAGTCTCCTAGTCGGTTATTCAGGTCCAGTTTCTCATCCAAATTCACTACGTGTTTACAAGTAAACAAGAAAATATTTTGAGTATAAAAAAAATACTTACATGAGAGAACAATCCATCATTGACTAATACCAATACTGTCAATTCCGGTTTATCTCAACCCACGCAACACTCTTAATCAGATTCACTGCAGCACAGCATCGTATTGACGCTGGTGTAGAATATTAGATTACCTGGATGTCTAAATTCATATTTTTCAATATCCAAGTTCTTCTCCAGACAAACTTCTTCTAGGATGTCCTGAAGAACGGTTCTGGGCCCGACTCGCATTACGTACAACTGATTACGGGGAAGATGAACCTGTGGGGGCAAGAAATAACTATTTTAAAAATAATAACTACAGTTAGACCTTCGACAAAACTTGACAAATTTTCAGCGCAGTCTGAGGATTCTAATTTTGTGCTATTTTGTCAAAAAAAAATCTCTACAAATTACTATTTTTTTTAGCAAAACCTGTCGTGTCGTAGTTAAACTCATGACTGTTTAATGATTTACTTTACACAACCTTAATTTAACTTGGAAATTCAATA
The DNA here is from genome assembly GCA_034698835.1 of Protaphorura tricampata. Classification (NCBI taxonomy): domain Eukaryota; kingdom Metazoa; phylum Arthropoda; class Collembola; order Poduromorpha; family Onychiuridae; genus Protaphorura; species Protaphorura tricampata. Next base: position 9,720 of record JAQGCB010001275.1, on the reverse strand, counting down.
ATTAACTGATCCGTGCACGAGTTAGCATTATGAAGCAAAGCCGGAAGAACATCCGTCCTTTCTTTATTTCCTCATAGGAACAAATTATTTTCGTTCCTTTCGAATTCCAAAGAACTAAATGCACTTAATTGTAATATTAAATTACGTTATTCTTTTTCACTCTCATCGGAAGGAAATTTTTATTTTCTCACTTCATCCAAGAAAAAAAAAGTAGAAAATCAAGAAACATCTTGTCATATAACATCGTAAAACAGTGGACACTAAATAATGCGCATATTTAATTCATAATGCCTGTTTCTTTAGTCAATTTTTAGTTTATCACAATACGATAAGTTGTACAATTTTGTTCATTATGTGTTTGACATGAGCTTGGGGGCACAATAATTGCAATTATTGTAACGCTGAAGTGAATTAAAGAGTTGAGACAGTCTAGTCATAAAACTTGACAGGAGGGAAACATTTTTCTTTTCTTTTTCTTACCTGTAGTCTGAAAGTTTTCTCAAAAAGTGGATTCACATGGTTGGCTTGTTTCTTGACTATTATGTATTCATTGACTTGGTTCTTTGGCACAATGTCAATCGTTGTAGTGTCCAATAAACCTGAGAAATATTTAAATTGTACGTAATCAACCAAATCGACATACACCTGATTCGCCATATTGAGTTTACTTTCACTATCCAGTGTAATGGAGAAAGTAACATGTAGTTTATTTGCCACAAGTTATTCGGAATCATTTAATTAAGTATGTGAAGGTAGAATGCAAGTGCAGTTCATTAGTATGAAATCTCTTGAAGGTTTTCCCTACACTAATTTTTAGTAATTAAAATTAGTATATTAGGAATACGGTAAAAACTTACCTATTGGTGTACTGGGTTTGTAAGGTAATTCAATCCCACGTTCATTCCTTACTTGAACAATGTGACCTCCTGGGTTTATTTTATTTGCGGTGGTGACTTGAATCAAAAGATCCATCATTGGAGTCCTAGAAAACCAATTTCAATATAAAAAAGTTTATTCCACTTATGTACATATTGCAAAAGTATTTGCATGTACAGTTGTCAATCAGTTTTAGAAACAACGGAAACCCAAATACATATTGCAAAAAAAATCATCGAATATGTTTTAGCTGTAACACCAGGCTCGGCTTTCGTTCCACATTGCCTTACAAAGAACACACACTAAGGATTCCCGCGGCTCTAATTACATTTCCTAATAAAATATTCGTAATTAACGGGAAAACTAATTACCTTGTCATTATATAGAAAAAAAAATTTGGTTCATGGACAAATGCATTACCACACCACATTTGCCTTGGGCTTAGTAGACGCATACGTATAATGTTTTGAAAATAGAAAATAATTATAACCTTCGATTCACCGTCATCCTCACTGCCTTCTTGGACGGAAGTGTGACGACGAGGTCCATTGTTCCAAAAAGAAGATCAGGTGGAGTATCTTCAGTCACTTCCCTCATCATCGGATGAATGGTGGTCGTCGGTGTGGACGATGAATTGGTCGGTGGTAACATTCCGCTATTAGGATTCTGCTGTTGACCTCCACGTCTGTTCAAATCAACATATTTCGAAAAATTCCGTTAGCAGTGTTTTTTTAAAACATGAAGAGAGTTGGTTTTAATTAAAATTATTCCTGAGGAAAACCAGGTGGAATTTTGAATTGTCGAATGCGATCTAATTATCGAGAAGGAATAGAACAAAGCTGAACATGTGTTTAATCCTGTACCCCTTACAAAAGGCCGAAGACAAAGGTTGGACCACCTGATGGGTTATTTAATAAAACCTAAGCTTTAATCCTTTTATACAATCTCTGTAAGTCAATCAGTCATAATTCTGATAACAATAAAAGACAATCCCATCGTAGCAGGCAGAGCAAAACGCAAACGCATGCATGAATTCCATTGCGTAACACAATTCATTTGAAGGAGTTAAGAAATAGAACAAGACTGACAGACGCACCCAGCCCAGCCAAGCTCAGACTAAATTGGTAGACCCTTGAAAATGGATCGATTTCATGATTTCACATTTGACATTGTAAAGTGAGTGACTGAAATAACTATGTAGAACTACACGGAAGGATCAGATAATGTCGGAATGATGATGTGTGATTCTAATTTCAGATCAATTTCATTCACTTGATTGAAATTGAATGTCGTCTATTCATAAATTGCTTCCGTGCGTAGTGTACGCGTGAATGCAAATGCATTCGCTGAATTTGGACAAGACATTATACGTAGACAATTAAATAATTTAATATTTATTCTTATCACATTGAGTTATTGACGCCAAGTTCATCGTCGTATTTCAAAATTTGTTAACAGTTTAAGGTCAGGTCGAATGAAAGTGGGCGTTAGTGAGTGATTCTATTTCAGATTAGCGTTATTTACAGCAACTCACAGTCTACGCTTTATGGATTGAATCTTTGCAGCAGCTCTTCGCGAATAATATTCGCAAAACTACAGTAAAACCGGACAATGTATGAAGTTAACTTGAAGTGACAATTTACTTGGCAATTATTTTGACTCCGTGTGAAATTAAGTCGTTTGCCATGAGCTAAAGTTTAATCCCGTCTGCCTGCACTGCATCCACATCATCCATAGAATTTTGAGTCCATTGAAATTGTAACTAACAAGTTATTATTATTATTATGACTATGACTGATGAATTGCATTCGCCTTTCACACTCAATCCATCACATTGTGCATTGTGAGAAACAAGATTTGACTGGACTTGTGATTTTTTTTTGTATTTGTAAGTTACATTTCATTACAAGATGGAATGGAATGTTATGGTGTTGGCGTGAAGGTATGCTTGTTGCTGTTGGTGTAAAATGTAAAGTGTAAAAACTCTGTCAACAATCAAGAAACTGAATTTGAATGGGAAGGAAAGTTGGTCGTGTCCAAAAAATTGAGGACCATAAATGGGAGTTGAGCCGTACAAATGATTGTAAATGATAGAGGACAGTCGAGTGGAGTTGAAAATGAAGTACAAATTCATTATTCGTTTCTTTCTCTGCCTCCTCAACAATGTACCGGTTTCAACAACACAGTAATTGTACATTTAAATTTGCAAATAAGTCCATTGAGCCGAGCCGGGGCTCGTACTTAAATATTAGTTCGTTGCCCAAGTCAAAAAATTAACAACAATGTGTAATCTGTACAAGCGAAAATAAGTACTTGCGCTATAGACATATTAAATTACATACAATACAATTTCCTAAATTCTATAGAACAGTAGTGGTGATTGTACCACAAAAATTGGTCTCACTTTTGTGTAATGTATAAGTTTTGAAGAGAAAATAACCATTTTCACACATGTTCATGCAATCAATGCACATGAATGGGGAAGGAAAAACTAATTTCGCTTAAAAATATTCGGGAAATTAAACTTAATTTGTATGTTAGTTTGTACAACACTGTACACTTTGTACTTTTACAAATATTTTTTTACAAGGAATAGGCTGACCACGCTTTTGTGTTATTGTACTCTGAAATTCCAACTATTTCAAAGCTTGAGCAAAAATCTTTGCGAAATATTTCGAAAACTGATTTTTTTTTGTGTCTGAAAACACGGCAGATAAATTAAGTCCAAAAATTCGGCAATTTTTTTAGGAAATAACATAGTAAATTATGAAGAAGGAGTGAATGACTTGATAAAATATACAAAAAGGGTTGGACTCATCCTGGCAATAATTCAAAGGAAGGATGCGACGGACTGTATAATTCTTGAGTTGTACAAACAAGTAGGTTCCTGTATTTCTGCACTGTTGCAGCTGCATGGCATGGCAAGGCTTGTGATGAATGTCTACACTTTGGAAAATGAAAACGAGTAAATCTGTTGGACTGCATTTAAGTTGAACTGGAAGGAAAGGTGGATGCACTTTCCTTCTTCACCTTCCGTCAAATTCAAGCCCAAGGGACTATGAGAGAGTACGTAAAAGAAAAACAGAAGAAAACAGAGTTCATGTCACACGCCTTCCACTTTACTCATTACAAATTACATGGGAGACTCCTTCCAAATCCCTAATTTCAATTCGCTTCGTTTCTGCTTGAATCAATTCAATCCTACGACATCGCCCTAGAGCGACATAAGTCTTCCCTGTTTTCATGCAAATAAAATATAAAGTCAAAATCTAAAGGAAGACAAGAGACTTCGCCTATGGCCTAATCACTCTGACTTTGCAAAATTTTGCATACAAAATTCAATGGAAAACTCAATTACCAAGAATACTGACCCTTGAACCTAATTTTTGAGATTTGTCCGACGATAAAATTTAGACTGCATAACCGTTCTAACGCCCCCTTAATTACTTTATAAGAAAAACACCTTCACAAATGAACTCGAATTCGGATCTGACTCGGGAATATGTTTTTGTGAAGGAGCGCTCTGTCGAATGGACGAAGGGGGGTGATTGATTACTACGAACTCGTTCCACTAACCGAGACACTGACGACCCTTTTATTTTGTATTATTCAGAAGATTAGAAAATGTTTACGACCCCAAATCTGTACTTTCTCTCTCATTCTACTTGATAATTAATGACGTCCGATTCAAATAACTCAAGTTGGTTGTTGCGCGGTTGAATTTACAAATGAATGTTAAAACTGGTTCATATTACGTTGCGCCCGGAAATGTGGATACTACAAGATAAGGAAAGTCAATACAATGGAACGACTTTGGCAAAAACATACTACTCATGTTGTACATGTGCAAAAACTTTGAGTTCTTTGCCTTCACGGGTTAGTTCTAGTTCAGAGTCGGAGACGAATGTGAACTACGAACTTAAACAAGAATCTCGTGTTTCAAACATTTTTTGTGTTCACAGGTGCGCTCGTGCGTGACAAGTCAAAATGATGTAAGATTTAGAACGAAAAGCAAAAGCAGCACATTACAGATTTTTTAAAACCCATAATAATAAATTGTAATATTAATTATGGGTCTGGGGAATTATACAACAACGTGCTGTTACTAAAAATTAAAAATTTTAATATTACACTTTCTCCCAGTTTGCATAATATCCAACTTCTCGGCTAGGGGAGGACGGGTCACGATGAATAATCAATCATGAGTCAATTAAATCAGTCTTTGAATTTTAATGAATTATTTTAAGAAGTTGCAGGTGGAAGTTGTTTTGAAAAATTAGAACCAATGCGTCAAATTGAACGAACGAAATATAAAACACTTTGACCAAAAATTCTAATTTGAATTCTAAATTCAAACAAAAGCCCTACGGATTAAATAGTAAAAAGAAATTAGACTTATCCTTGACTTTCAAGCCTTGAATAAGAAAGTTTAATGACAAGATTTCTCCAAAAATAAACAAATACTTTATCACTTGTAAACACTTTCGGGTCATTCAACGTTGCTTGCTTGCTACTTTGAATGAATTTAAAGACGAGACACACTTGCCTACTTCTATTTATCCACCTGATCACGTATTATCCTCCCTATCTTATTATTCCTATGCCAAACCCTAGTTGACCACATCATCATCATCTCTTCAGCTGATGACCACAACTCAAGAAGTCTTCAACGATAACAATAACACAAATTATTCTTATTAAACAAATCATCGTCTCATCACATTAATCAGTAGCCACGGCTTTGCATTTTTTACCACCCCAAACCGTGCACTTGTTTCATTTGACCTTAGGCTGCATAGTAGTGCTTACAGATCTTGAGATCCTTATCTTTGATGATTGCTTGAATTTTAATTTTATAGTTTATGGACGGGACGGGTTAAGAAAAGTTTACTGCAAGGCAACACAGTAAACCAAACTCGTAAATCTATCAAAGTTGAGTGAGAAAATTATTCCCTCTGTTACTGCACTCTCCACTCCATGCATCTTTTCTTTATGAATGAATGACCTTTCATTTCACTTAAATTTTTTTGAGGACTATGTATGACGACGTCTCATGACTGTAAAATGGTAAATTAACACCGCACCGTCTTAAATCTTGACCTCAAATAAAGAAATCATAATACATGTTGTATCAAAACAAATGGACTTGATTTATGATGTTTTTCAAAATTAAGGGCAATCAGTACTTTTTGGTTAGGACGGGACGATTTCCAAATTAGTAAAGTAAATACTTATCAAAATCCAAACATTAATTTCTAAATTCAGGGAAAGTCTTAAACATGACGCACATGCCCTTGTGTGTTTGACATGGACTTTCATTACTCTCGTGGACTCCCGCTGACTGTAATTTGAATTCGTATGACCATTAAATTTGTAATTTATACTCTACATGTCAAATAATAATAAAGGCCAAGTCATTTTGACTGTGGTTATCAGTCTGACTTTAATTTACCGTTCAGTTCTCCAATGTATGGTAATCTCATATGTCATATTGCATTGCATTGCCTGATTCAAACTGCACTCTGTTTTGTATTTGCGGTTTGCAAACACAGATATTTTTTTTTTCAAATTCTAATTAAGAAACAATAGAGAGCTCATTCAAATTTTGACAGTCGACAATGATGATGAGACCGCAGGACATATCACATCACAGCGTGCTTGCATTTGCATCGGTATAAACATAACTGTGCCTTGTCTTGGCTTCCGTACCGTTGTGTTGTTGTGTTATACTGCTTGGAGACTTTTTTATTCAGATGGAATAATTCTGAGTCATTACAGACACAGAATGACTGAATGATTCATTTGACATTATTTTACATTAGAGTACTGTAGTAGTAGTTCGGAGTTCAATGTGGATGTAATGAAGGGTAATATGCACTGTGTAAAAAATTCAATGGACATATAATGATCCCCTGTGGAAATGGTAGTTGAGGATTACGACATTGTTATGGCGTACCGCAAATTTACAGTGATAGAAAGCCAAAAATTGCACTTGGAGTTCGGATCTTGTGTAACTTCCGCAGTCTTACAGAAAAAATCACTTCGCTGTTGAGCCTGACTCGACATAACCCGCAATTTGCACTAAACATATTTTGGAATCCAGAGTTCTTTAAAATAATAGGCGGTCAAGGAAATTCACCCAAACTATCGTAGTACTTCGTATTTTATGTACTGACTAATTTCATATGTCAAAGTAAAAATTTCGAGTAAATTTTTTTGTGTCTTAAGTAGTGCTAGTTCTTGAGTTGTCATATTTTTCCTAACATGCACAAAAGGTCGAAAGCCTGCATGCAATTGTTAGAATTGACTTAGAAGACACTTTGAGGACAAGCGTTTCTAATGAGCCGCCCTTAGCTTTTCTTCAAATCTCATTTGAAAAGAAATTCTGAAATGGCTCATCTTTTTGGTCATCAACATCACACTATCATCCATTTCGTATACATAATATTATTCTATTCGGGCGTGGCATTATTATTAAAATGAGATCGTACTCCTACATACACGCCAAAGCAGCTGCCATTGCATTCACTAAAAAAAACTGTCCATGAAAACATATTTCATTTTCCCAAAGAATAATAAGTCAGCATAAGGTCTTCCTACTCTGTATTCATAAAACATCGAGAGCAAGGTAAAGCGGTGACTTCTTCATTCATTCATATGTAAATATTTACTCATCAGCAGCGGCCGGAATGCTAGTGCTACATATTTTTAGTGATCTGTTCACACACAAACACAAATATTAGCAATTGAAAATTTTGCAAACCAACCCGTGAAAACAGGGACGTACGTCTGGCCTTTTACCATAAAGGACTACTATAATAATTACTGGGTACACATTTGGTCATGCCTCAAGCCTATTATTACAGCAATTACTTTACAAAATGATTGTCAGCCTACTGACGTATGCTGATTTTTATTAAACTTTTGCCCCAAGGTAAACCAAGTTCGGTCGACCTACTAGTTTTTGATGACCAACCGAGACTACAGTACTTTAAATTGGCGACCATTTTTGGGAACAGAATAATCTGCTCCCAATGGATAGGTATGTGGAAAGTCCTTCCTATCTACAGTCAGCATTGGAGAAAGCAACACAACTAACTAGCTGGCCGTCCGTTGAGGGTTGGTCGCTTCGATACGCTTCACAATATCTTTGGAATCTATTTATTCTTACTCTACACAAATCAATTTTCTAAATTGATTTCTTCATAAAACGAATCCGGAGATGAAAAATCATGAAGGGTTCAAGAAACTTTTTCCAATAAATTGTTAAGTACATATCACAATGAGAGTAGGAATCTGTTGTGTTGTGTTGTGTAGGGTAGGATTGATTAGAATGGAAGAATTTCCAATCTTCCTAGGGTTTCATTCTCCATTCATTCGCATTAATGGAACCCACCATTGCTCTGCATTGAATCGATCTAATCTCATTTCACGGTTCAAATCGGTATTGTCAGTCAGAAGTGCTTTGTGGTATTTGAACGCATCTCTAAGGTTTGCTTACATGTGGGTCAAACACACAATATCGATTTGTATCAAGAAAATTACGATATAGGCTAAATCTGGACTTGCAATTAAGTGTACAATTTTAACCATGCACAACAGTTTGATAACATCAGTCAAAAGGCTTAAAAAAACAAGTGTGCCACCTTCCCTACTAATTACTAGTTCCCAAGAATCAGATTAGGCACTTTGGTCAACATTATTTTTGTATGTTTTTCTAAGACCTCGGAAAAACAAACTCATGCACGGGCACGCAAACATTTCTTTCGCCAAAAATAGTGCAGAATCGTGACTCTGTAATAAAATACAACTCAGGCAACCTTTCTCAAAAGAAAATTGAGTGGGCGCCCGGTAGTGTAAGTCTGACGAACGTAATGTTGTCCCAAGCTTCTAGACGGTGTTACTGCTATTAACCCAAGTTTATCACCCAAGGTACTTTATTTTGTGTTTTCTTGGACATACATAGCACATTTAGACCTACAAGGATATGGGATTGGATTACAGTGCACAGCCATCAACATCAACAAAACTCTAAAGTCAAGTAACGAATGGAGTAAAACTAAAAGCATGGGTGATGTGGATCAGAAAGCAGCTAGTGTTGTGTTTTTATTTTTTAGGATTTTCGTTGACTGTGTACGTATGTACTTTGTTTGGAGAAAGTTTTTTTCCTTTCCTAATGCTGGAGAAAGCACACATTGTAAAAAAAACTCATTCTTGCAGTACAAGGTCCCTCATAAGATTCCCGCGGGGTTTGCATTTATTATGCCCTCGACACCCTAACACCAACATTAGGTCAGAAAAATCGAGCACATAAAACAGCTCTTATTTATGTATACTGTGCGGGAAAGATAATTTAATTCTGTACTAGGTTCAGTTCTGCCGACGTTCAAGAAATATCAACTCACCTCACCTGCGCAACTATTGCACTTGTCCGGCAAAATATTCGTAGGAAAAGCGTTCTTATTGTAAATAGAAATGAATTAATAAAGACAGGCGAGTTTCTGCACGAAATATACAATTCTTCGTCAAATATTATGAGGTACCTTACTTAGTTCCCCTTATTTCTAGCGCTTAGAGGTGTAAAAATGTCGAAACTCCAATAATCGTAATTCATCCGACTTACGACTTTCCCTAAACCCCATGGAATGTACAGGTGCTGCACTGCACTATATTTATCTTGGCAAATCTTGATATGAAGAAGCAGAAAGTTTTAATAATACACCGAGAAGCTGAGAAAGCTGTAGTTTCGGTAGCACGAGCGAGATTATTACAATACAACCACGAATGTTGAGAAAAAGGAGGAAAATATCGATATGAAAGGGGAGGAAAAGTCGTGCTGATTTG